>JAGDYQ010000117.1:348833-360384 GCA_021962125.1 Bulinus truncatus | reverse complement strand
TTTTTCTTTTGGCCAGGATTTGTTTTAATGTGATGTGACAAGTCAGAACATCCAATACGTGTTTCGCTGTAATATGAAGTGACCAGATGGCCTTGCCTTTATTTAGTCTACACACTTTCTCTTTCAATTTAACAAGATCTTGAAACCGACAAAAAAAAGATGCAGTTTTAAATGAAGCTTAGTCTTTGTAACTTTTTTTGTGTAAGATGTTTTTGAGACCAAATCTCTGAAGTAATATTTGAGACTTCTCTAGTTTCCCCAATCTCATTTTGGCCAGCTTCGATGTCTGAATCCTTACAAATGTAGCAGACGTGGGAAGACAGCTCAGGTTGGTAGATGACTAATAGCTTTTTTTTCTGCCATTAGTCCTGCTTACATATGACAGTGTAGGTCTTCTTTGTATTGCTATATCTTCTTTACTTGCTGTTTTGAAGATGGTGAATCAACAGTTTGTATGAAGATGGTGAATCAACGGTTTGTATGAAGATGTAAATCAACGGTTTGTATGAAGATGTAAATCAACGGTTTGTATGAAGATGTAAATCAACGGTTTGTATGAAGATGGTGAATCAACGGTTTGTATGAAGATGGTAAATCAACAGTTTGTATGAAGATGGTGAATCAACGGTTTTTAGAGGTTTATTAGTCGGGTCTTCAGTATCTCACTTCTGTGCTAGAGACACACCAAATAGAAGCAAGCAATTACATTTTTTTCTACGCTCATATCAATGCTAATAACACCAATGGATGTGTAATTAAAGTAATGTTGAACTGTAACAGACTAATAGGCCTACAGGTCATAAATAAAATTCTACAATAAATATTCAAGTGCCGCTGAGGGTAAGAAGATGTTTACCTTTCCAGTGTCTTTCATTCGAATGCGCCATGGTTATGGAGGCACCACGGGAGACTAACTAAATGAGTAGAATAGCTGGGGGTTTGAACCCGTAGCCAACAGCAAGAGGATCGGGCTCACACCCAAAACGCCACCAAATAACCCTTAAAATACTGACCGATAGCTCTGGTCAGTGTATGTGTATGACATGTGATCCAACAAATCGATTGACTTTATACTCTTCTAGACAGCATACAGTTCTGTGTTGAGAAAAAGAACTAAAGTTTAAATAAATAAAAAAAAATGTCTATAATACATCACATTACTTTTTACTTGCAATAAGTTTTTTTTAGGGATGCATTTGGACAAATGTCATTTTTCCATTAAATGTTTTGAAAAGTGTATCCTACGTTGTCGCTCTTTTAACTTTCCCTGTAACATATGCAAACCTTCAACCTAAAATCGCAGCACCATGTTATTGAAATAGAATTATGTTTTCGGAAGTTTCATTATTTACAGTTAAAAAAATAAACAGCAGTATGACATGTTCACTCGCTAAAAATGTATGGGACTAAATTGCATTTTATTATTGCATATTTAAAATGCGGAATTCACACATATTACATGTACATGTAAAGTCAAACTATTTTCATTAAAAGAATTAAAAGAACGGTAATGGAGGGGGTTTTTTTTTTGTTTAAATTAGCAAAACAGTGCACACCACAGGTTAGATATTATAATTTGTGGTGCACACCAAAATTGGTTAGCGCAGTAGCTCTCAAACTTTTACTCTTCACCATCCACTTTGACAACTGATTTGTTTCCGCTACTCGCCTGCAAAGAAAAACTACGTCTAAAAATGGAAAATTATAAAATCTTCAATAATTTAAATGGTGTGAGATTTATCTTTTTACTATTCAGATTTACAAACGTTTAGCTTTTTATTCCTAAGGAGAAATAGAACTGTCAATGGGCATTGATAGGTTCTTTATTATTTAAATATAAATTTAAATTTTGATAAGGTCTTGGAGTTCGTTGTTTGCAAGTTTGGCGATAAGGTTTTGGAGTTCGTTGTTTGCAAGTTTGGCGATAAGGTTTTGGAGTTCGTTGTTTGCAAGTTTGGCGATCAGGTCTTGGAGTTCGTTGTTTGCAAGTTTGGTGGTAAGGTCTTGGAGTTCGTTGTTTGCAAGTTTGGCGATAAGGTCTTGGAGTTCGTTGTTTGCAAGTTTGGCGATAAGGTCTTAGAGTTCGTTGTTTGCAAGTTTGGCGATAAGGTCTTGGAGTTTGTTGTTTGCAAGTTTGGCGATAAGGTTTTGGAGTTCGTTGTTTGCAAGTTTGGCGGTAAGGTTTTGGAGTTCGTTGTTTGCAAGTTTGGTGATAAGGTTTTGGAGTTCGTTGTTGCTGCCGACCATCCGCAAAAACGCAGAGCAGATGTCATTGTTACTTTTTGGTGACCGTTAAGTTCTTCCTTTGTGATTTTCTGTAGGAGTAAATTAAAAAACTTATTGACAATTTTTTTCAGTTTATAGTCGATAACAGGGCATTCGGAAGAAACCGCAGTAGGGTACTTTCATTGAAAATTATGTACATGCTACAATCATAATATTTCAAAGGCTTAGGTGGGGCACGGTACAAAAAAAGGTTGAGAAACACCGTACTAATAAACAATAAAATTCAACATAAATGGACTGCTGGTCATCTCCAAAAAAAATATCTGCATTAATTAAAATCCTTTTCACTATTGTTGATATTTTGTGTTAAGTCTAGGGTAAAAAAGATCACTTCAAACAAAGGAAAATCAAATAATTTAGTAATAATAAGACCTTTATAATACTCATACATAAAATATTGTTGTGAAATTAGCCTATTTACGCTGAAGAGTTTTAAGCCATACGAGTTCAGCTCAATGCGTGGGTTAGGTAAGTTCGCCTTAAAACGCTTTAATCGTACATCACTTGTTTAGATTATGTTGTAGCGGTTGTGGGTAATGGGAGGCTATCGATAAAAAATGCCGTCATATTAAATTATCTCCCTGTAAACGTCTAACCCATTTGAAGGTCAATCTTGATAGGCAATTTAAGTTTTCCGACATCAGAGTTGTTTAAAAAAAAACACGGCACTTATTGCAAGACATATGCCCTCAGAAGAAAGATAAAACTTGAAACAATGTTGATGAAAATTATTATTTACTTGCCGTTTTTTTTATGAAAATAGGCGCCATTGTGTAGCGCAAGTGTCAGTGACTTTGTCGTTTGTGTAAGACGACAAACTGTCATTTTTTGTGAGTCAAATTGTGTTATTTTTTGTAAGACAAAGTTGTTGTTTTTTGTTTTGTTTCAAAATGTAACATGTATTGGATCACTGTACGTGCAGACAGTACAGTGATGTAGTTGAGCAATCGTTCTCATCGATATGCAAACTGTGCCACATACTCTGTGCCCCCCTCCCCTTTTCAGTGTATTTCAAATCAAATCTGAAGCTCCCAAATTATCTGTAAAAAGCCACCCCTATAGTCCTCAAACATCTACAAACAGTTAAGTGAGTATGCGTAGGCCTATAGTAATAATATTCTTCGAAGTGCAATACACACACACAAAGATAACAGGAATAGGGTACAAAATTAAACAAAGAAAAACAATGCGTACAAGGGTTCGTAATACCGGACCCTTTTAACAAAAACGGTTTTTTCGATATTAAATTTATTCGAATACCGGGATTCTGGTAAAATCGATAGCTTTCATCTAGATTTGAGACTAAACGTAATGATATATAATTAACTATAGCCTGTCTATAGCTTAGCTAAAATTGACAATGCCATTGGTCATCAAGGCACTATGATTGTTTACGTTAAAAAACGATGATTTCTCCCTCTCACCCTTTCATCCAATCACAAGAGATCGTAACTCTTTTCTTTCAGCTTTAGCATTTCTTTATTAAGGAGGTTTGAACAGACTCGCTATGATTTTGAATTAGTAGATGTAGGCAAATAGTTGGCACATTGATTCGTGTTTCAAATTTTAATAATTAGTAATAATGAAAAATGGAAGGCCATAAAAAGCTGTCACACGACAAACTGTTTCTGGTAGCCTGTTTGTACTTGTATAAAAGCCTGTTAATTTGATTTTCTTTGTGGTTTTATTTTTGTTTTGGCAGAAGTCTTAGAATTAGACTCTGATGAGCTCATTTCTGTTGAAATGCCAAATAATCACGACATTTTTCAAGACAATGGAATGTAAAACCTTTAAATGACTATAAAGGCCTGAGGTTGTGACTCCCGCTGTTTGAGAATATCTTGTTCATAAAACGGATATGTTTTTTTTTTTTGCGATATTTTCATTTTCTTTTCTAATTTAAGTTGATTTTTTTATACACTCCCACTCCCGTCATATCTATCAACACAAATGTAAAATTTGATCATTATAAAATGGTGTCGGCTATACATCTACACGATGTTTTTTGACCAGCTAAATATTCTGCCCAAAACAGTGCCCGCTGGCGCGATGCTAAATAAGTTAACTGGGGGAAAAAAAGAAGAATGCATGTACACACACGTGTGTCCAAAATACAAAACGCTCGTAAAATTGTATCCCCCCAACCACCCTTGCGACTCACGGCCATTTGAACCATTCTGACCGTTTGACAGTATTTACACTTCTGTTCCTAGGACTCTTTTCATTGTCTTTTCAACAAGACTTATGAAGGGGTGAAGTGTACCGAAATATGACAGGGACGAAATATGACTCATACGTCATGAGTTCGAAGCTTAAGTTACAAGAAAAACAAAATGCTTGGCAATGTTGATCATTGAAAAAACAACAACTCGCATCGCTTGATTTGATTGATACATGTCAACAAACTGGTCGGAATAACTATTTCAATAGACGTATAGATGCTAATGCTTAATGGATCTGTTACAATTAATTATAACAATTTCGTAAATTAAACTGACTTGTTTATTATGCCAATGTTATGCTATGAAATAATGACATACGAGTTTGAATACAAATAAATGTATTATATTGTGTCGATTGAAACGTTGCGTTAAATTGTGATAAAATTTTGCGTTAATTTCGATCAATTTTTTTTACTAGAACAGCAGCTCTAGAAAAAATACATTTTACACATAACGAAAATCTAAAAAAAAAAAAAAACTTAAATTATTTTTGTTAATTCTTTTATTAATTTTCTGGAATGTCAACAATTACATTCTGTATATTGTCTGGATTGCAAACATTACTGGCAATGGAAGACCAAAACAAAAACATGGTTTTATAAATAACTAAAAAAAAACAAAGAACTGCTTTTAAATAAAAACTTAAAAAGGTTCACATCCAAAATTTTATTTTAAAAAGTTTACAAAAATATGTAAATGTTTAAATGTTCTATTTCTTATTTAATCTATTGAAGAAAAAAAAAACTGTAGTGTTAATTTTAATTGTGCAATTCATGATTACTAAAAATTTCTATTCAATTCATATGTGTATTAGTTTTAAATCTACAGCTAAAGAAGTCTGTACTTTAAATACTAACAGCCTTGACAATTTATTAATTTATTATGGCACAAAAGTCACTCAAGCATTTCTTTTAATAATTTTGTAATAATATATTTGTACTAGGTGGGGTGGGGGTGTGTGGGTGTGAAATCATGCACAACATATAAACAATGTCTTTTACGTTTAACTTGTTTCACAATTTAGCAGTATTTTTTTAATTCATGATTCACACTAGCTTCACTCACTCACATTAAATTCTTTATCTGCATACATCAATCTTGCACTCACATAAGGATTAACACAGCTAGTGTGTGGGAGAAAGAAGGGTATTATAAAATTATCCTATTAGTAGTTGATAGGATCTAAGAGTTTAAATATCTCATCCTTTAAGGGACTTGAAAAAAAATACTTAAAAAAAATAACAAGTGTGGACACAATTTCCAAAAGAGTGTTAGTGAAAACATGGAATTAAAAAATAATGATGAGTGCCATTTGCAAGAGAAATTCAACCAGAAAAGTTTTTAATTCAAAGACTGATTGTTGACCAAAGCAAGAGAAATCTATAAAGCATATTTAAATGAAGAGTAACAGAGGATGCTTTTATGATAAAATATTACAAAAAACAATGATCTAAGTACTGACCATCGTAAGACTTAATTAGGTAACAATAAGTAAACATAATTAAACAGTGTCAAAATGAACCAACAGTAATGTCTACCTGTAATAAAACTGAACTTTTTTTTCCAAATGTGAACAATTAAAACAAATTTTCAAACAATTTATTGAAGAAAAAAAATGGTTAAGCCCATTAAAATATTTTTAAATTCTGTTTGTGCTAGCATTCATTACAGTAAAATACTAATTGAGAAGTTTATTTTGATTAACAATAAAATGTTTGCATTAAGTTTAAAGTAGTAACAAAAACAGGATGATACACTGTACTAGTTTGATGAGTAAAAATGTGACATTAATTTGTGAGCATATATTTTAATGTTATCAAAGTAAAATAAAATCTTACAGGCCTATAACATTTTCTAAATTTATTGTGAAGTTCGTGAAATAAATATCAATCAACCAACAATACTGTCTATTGTTCTGTCTACTGATCAATTATCTAGAAACTGTATAACAGTCAATAATTTTCTAAGCAGGAAAAAGCTGACATCATCAAATGCATTTATTGCTTTGAAATAGAATACATAAACAAAATATCATGCAGTATTCAGTGACTCTTATCGGACATTTCACAGTAATAAAGCAGAGATGGCAAATAGGATTTTATTCAAGTACCAAAGAAAAGCATTTTGAATTGACAATTTTTTGAACGCCAAATAAAGAGGCACGAAAAAAAAGTTTTCACACGCCAGAACTTTATATTTTTAAAAGAAGTATTTATAATAATTTCTTTTTTATTAATTTCAATTTTTTTTCAAAACATTTGCCATCCTAGGCAAAAATTAAACAAGCCATCAATACCTTTATCAATCAAGTCAATACATATCAAAAACTTCACTTCAGTACTGGTACTAACAATGCATTGTTCACAGCTCATATAGATATATGAATTTTTAAAGTAAACTAAAATTATCCAGCAATTATTTTCCTTTCACTTTGACCAGCAAAGTTGAATTTTCTTTTTTCATCTGTTGTAGATCATCTGTAATCTTTTCCAAGTTGCTTAACACTTTCTTATTGCTCTCAATTTCAACCTACAATAAAATACAACAAAGTTGAAAAAAAAATGAAATTTTCATGATGTACTAATATAGAAAGCTGCTACATGTATTGAAGAGATTTACGCATCAAGAAATTGTCATACATTTTGATAAAGGCTAAACAATGACGTATCAGTGACTGAAAAAATAATTATGTGCTATTCCAAACATTCCACTAAAAAAAAATCTAAACATATGCTTTATGTCAATAAAATATATAAAGTGACCATTTTAGGAATTTCCATTTCCAAATGATAAAAAAAAAAACAAGTGGAATTTATGTGAAGCATGTCAATATGACGTACATAACGACTAATAAAAAATAATTATAGTTGACTAATAATAAAATTCTAACACAATCATGAGTAGAAAAACAAATATACATGACTTATTTTTAGAGCATTTTCGAAAAAAAATGCTCTATTGTCCCCGTTTTGTCTGTCTGTCTGTCTGTCTGTCATCACCCTAGATCTCAATAACCATAAGTCCTAGACCCATGATGTATATATCATTGTGTAGGTCTTGGCTGCCAAGAAATGACTTTTTTTTCCATTTCGCGATCTGACCTCTCAGGGCCATAAAAGGGGCCTTATAAAGTACCGTTTTTTACTATATAAGCTATATTAATAATGGACCGCCCTATATCTCAGCAACCATAAGTCCTAGACTCATGATATATATATCATTGTGTAGGTCTTGGCTGCCAAGAAATGACTTTTTTTTCCATTTTGCGATCTGACCTCTCAGGGCCGTAAAAGGGGCCTTATAAAGTACCGTTTTTTACTATATAAGCTATATTAATAATGGACCGCCCTATATCTCAGCAACCATAAGTCCTAGACCCATGATGTATATTTCATTGTGTAGGTCTTGGCCTGCCAAGTGTACATCAAAAGTCCATTTCGCGATTATAAACATTTCCAAAATTTACAAATATTTACTGAAAGATAACAAACGTACTGATGAAAATGCGCTAACACGTCCTGTGTCCAGAATGGAACAGGCTTAATTGCTTGTTTTCTTTTATTTTGTACAAACTACAATAGTAATCTAATTGAGCGCAGCAGGAAAAATGCACTCTGACCTGAGGTAAATTTTGTGTCAGAAATTAAACTGAGGGAATGACCAATGATTATCATTATTTCAAAATTAACTCACTGAATTATACATCAACAGGATGGAAATTGGGTGAAGATTTATTTTGAACTAAAATTTAATCTTTTATACTATCTAAAATATATGAATAGTAAACATTTCCAGTTTACATAATAAATAAAGTAATATATTGCATTTTAAGCTACAGGAAGTTTATATTTAAAACGTAAGTCAATATAGCTTTAAAATTCAAATTAATTGAAAAAACATAACAAATATGAGTCTCCAAGAAGTTTGGCAATATATCCTCCTTTGGTCTGCACGGACAGCATTCTCTGGCAAACTATTATCTGACGGCACTCAATCAGTTAATAATTAGAAAGTCAACTGAGATTTCTTTCTACGCTAAGAAATTATTTTTTTTAATGCACAAATGTGTATATTCAGGATGGGCATGATTAACATTGTAATATGGAATTTTACATTTTTTACTACATGTAATTAATATGATAACCAAAAATATATAAACAAAAAATTGTTAGTAAAGGCCCATAACTAGAAAAATCAATTTCTAATCCCCCCCCCAATCCTCTTAAATTTCTATTAATTACCATATAAAATTCCATTATCCATGTGCAGCCCTAAATATTGCACAATTGTGTTTTTTTTATGAAACGTCTTTAATTTTGGGCAGAACACTGTGCAGGACTTCAAAAATCATCTTACTTAAAAGATGCTAATGCAATATTTTATTATGAGTCTATTTATTTATCAGATGGAACTTATTAGTAGCCAATAAGTCAGATTGATTTTGATATTCAGAAAGTATATCAACTTCATTACCTGCTCTTCTAAATCTTTTATTTCTCTCATCACAACACCAGTGTCCTCTACAGTTTTAATCAGCTGCTCGAAATTCTGTCAGAAATTAACAAAAACAATTTTACTCAATGTGTGAAAAAAATTAAACCAGATAAACTGCTTGAATAATGGTGGTTTTTTTCTTATATGAGAGATGGGCTGTCCTGTCACTTGAGATGGTATAGTGATGAGACAATACTATGATGTTTTAGATGCAATGCCTAAATTTCTCTAAACTTTCTATATGACTTAAGATACATAGAACTATTGGACTTTACAAAGGCATAGGTAGAAACTCAAATGATTCATTCGTGATATGGTGAAATGTCATAATTACAAACACCAGTGTAATGAATCAGTAATGCGAAACAATTTTTAGTCATTTCCATTGGTTTATACATGTGTAACATCAAACATGTTAAAAAATATCATAACAAATTTCTTACTTTCAGAATAATGATAATAATAAGCCTTGGCCCAATATTTGTTTCTCCCAAATACAAAATGTTTTTAAAAGTAGACTTGAATTCAGCATGTTAAAAACAGATAATGAGTGAGGTAGATGGAGGTGGAGAGATTTACTCAAGAAATTGTTATTGTTACAGTCCTTGTTATTTTTACAGCTTAAGAAATTGTGGAAAAAGTCAACCAAATCAGACAGAAAGATCAATTAAAGTGCAGCAGGGAAAAAATACCACTGCATCTTGCCTAAAAGACATCACGAGGAAAAAAATTAATAAAGGAGTCATTCACTTATTATGTGTTGCAGAAGTGAAGACACGATTAAAAAATATTATATAAGTTATGAGCACAAAGCAAAATTACATTACTTTACTAAATTGAGCGGGGGGAGGGGTCAAGCTTTAAATTTACACAGGGTAAGACTGACCAAGTAATGTGTGCCATATGGGAAGTGTTTGTTTTTTTTTACTTCTAAGGTATATTTAATATACGGATGAAAATGACAATTTTTTTTTTTACGTATGCAATTATTTCAAAATTTGGTGATGTACATGTATAACCTTTTTTTCTAAGTGTAAATAAAATCGCATCATGTTTAAAAATATACTTTAATTATGAGATGTATTTAATAATTTAGATGTACTAGCTATACAAATACAAAATTCTATTATGGCAAGGAGGGGGGGTATACAAGCACATAAAAAAGTTTAAATGACATTCTCCCATAATTTTCTTCTTTGGCTAATTTTCATTAATACAAAATTTCACAAATAGAAAACATTTTGTTACACTCTATATGTTAACAAAAACTAATTCATGTAGGACTTGTATATTGAAAAAACAATCTCAGACTCTGATAACAAAATCTTGTAGACATTTCAGATTGTTGATGTATCAATCCAGCATTAATAAAAAAAATATTGTGCATATGTTTATTGTGACAGCATGAGAAAAAAAACTGCTGGTTTATTATATATAAAAAAGCTCCCCTAAAATATTACCTCATGAAGTGCAGCCAAGAATCTGTATGCTTTTTTCACAGCATCATCCTTTTTAGCATCCTAGAAATAAACAAATTTTGTCTTAAGTGATAAATTTTACTTTTGCATAAAAGGAGATATTTGTTAAATATATAACAAATATATTTTTCTTTCCTTAAAGAACACATCATTTTGGGTTTTTCTGTAAATTAGTTCATGAACCTGAACATCATGGAATTTCAAGTACATGTATAAAGAAGTGGAACGGCATCTGTTTTATTTTACTGCAATAAGCAATAAGACCTTGGGATTCAGCCAGGGATTGACAAATGATTTAACATGATTTACCGGTGCAGTCCTTACCCTAAAGATCAGTTCATCAGTCACTGTAAAGGTTCTGTCCAGTTTCCCTGATAGTGAGTTGATCTCCTTCTGAATGCTCTTTGTATCTAACAAAATCTAAAATGATTTTTTTTTTAAAAACCAATAGACCAAAAAAAAAAAAGTGGTAAACTTTACCTTTAAAAATAACTTTTTTTTTAAAAATCTAGAATTAAGATTAATTGAAAATGATTCAATTAAATACAGCATATAAAAAAAACGTCAAGAGGAATTATAAAAGAATTAGTTGCTTTTTATATTCAATTCTGTAAGACAATGTATAGTATAACTGCATTATAACTAACCTTATCAATTTCTTGTTTTTGTTTTTTTATGTTTGAAACAATTTCCAAAATTTTTCTAGTATATGCTGATCTGTTCACATCTTTTGTCATACGCTCATATTCTGAAACCTAAATGAAAAATTTAAAAAATGGTCCAAATTTGGACAAATCCAATTTTTACAGCCAAGAAACATTTAATGTAAAACTTGCAGAATGTTGCAGGTAAAAAAAGCTCAAATATTTGTAATTCTTTGCCTCAAGTTTCCACCTACTAATTGTTTATGAAGTTCCTCTTTTCTTCTAGCATCATCTGCCACCTCTTTCATTCTGGCTCTGAATAATTTTATTTCTTCTAGTTTCTTCTCTGCTTCTGACTGAAAAAATAAAATAAGTAAAATAGCTTGTAGTTCATGTTGAATTTAAAAATGAAATACATGTATTTGGT
>JAGDYQ010000117.1:318833-348333 GCA_021962125.1 Bulinus truncatus | reverse complement strand
ATCGATATATTTGATATTTGATTGATAATTTAGGTGAATTTAACAAAGATGTTTTTAAGCTTCAGTCTTTTTTTTGTGTGGCATATTAAACAATCAGTCATCAAATTAAGACAAGAACTAGAGATCAGTTATTACAATTTGGGGGGGTGGGAGCTACCAAACCTAACATTAGCTTGGAAAGCATGAGTATTATATAGTATATAGTGATGCTAAACATTTACCAATGACTCCCCGCGGTGCCTCAATGTAGTGTTGTTTTAGTCCGAGGTCATATTTTAGTTTCAGTTTTTAATTCGTTTTTTCTGTAATAATTTCAGTTTTCGTCTAGTTTTAGTCTTGCTTCTAATTTTAGTTTTAGCTTTCGTCGACGAAAAGTCAACATATTCGTTAACGAAGGTTTTAGTTTTAGTTTTTAGAACGAAAGCACCACTATATTTAGTTTCAGTTTTTATTTCGTTTTGTCTGTAATAATTTCAGTTTTCGTCTAGTTTTAGTCTTGCTTCTAATTTTAGTTTTAGTTTTCGTCGACGAAAAGTCAACATATTCGTTAACGAAGGTTTTAGTTTTAGTTTTTGTGAACGAAAGCAACACTATATTTTAGTTTCAGTTTTTATTTCGTTTTTTCTGTAATAATTTCAGTTTTCGTCTAATTTTAGTCTTGCTTCTAATTTTAGTTTTAGTTTTAGTTCTCGTTGACGAAAAGTCAACATTTTCGTTAACAAAGGTTTTAGTTGTCGTCGACGAACACAACACTACCTCAATGGCCATTGTACTCTCAGCTGTAGTGGGGATGAGACAAGGGCACCACTAAAAACCCTCCCATTGGTTGTTTATAGGATCTAAGAGATAAACATCTTATCATTACAGGAACTTTAAAACTAACAACATTTTACGGACTCCATTGACATATAGACCTACTTACGTTGTGTTCAGTAATGAATGTCACTTAGTTTTGTTTAAAAAGAATCCCAATCTATCTAATTAATTGAATTCTTAAATAGTATTTTTTTTCCTTTTACATAAAAATTTTTGTACACGGAAAAAATCAATACAAATGCATCTTACGGCAACATTGAGCAAACAATAATAAAAAATATAGAGTACTTCTATTTTAAGTACAAGTAATAAAGAAAAGTTGTCAATATTTACAATGGAACAAGCAGCCCTTTTTAAAAAAAATACCGCCATGTTTAAAACAAAACAATATCGTTTTGAAATCTCATATTTATTTCATAAAACAGCATCGTGTTCAAAAATGAGTCTGTGTTTAACACAAAAAAAAATTATGCTTAAAAAATATTATTATCTGTAATAACTTAGCTATGTTTAAAAATACTGACATGTTTTAAAAAAAAAACAGAACAATGCTTAAAATCACCTTCATATTGTTTTTTTATATACACCATTTTAGAAATCACCATCATGTTTAAACAACAACTTCATGTTTAACTTCATGTTTAAAATCACCATCATGTTTAAACAACAACTTCATGTTTAACTTCATGTTTAAAATCACCATCATGTTTAAACAACAACTTCATGTTTACCTTCATGTTTAAAATCACCATCATGTTTAAACAACAACTTCATGTTTAACTTCATTGTTTAAAATCACCATCATGTTTAAACAACAACTTCATGTTTAACTTCATTGTTTTAAATCACCATCATGTTTAAACAACAACTTCATGTTTAACTTCATGTTTAAAATCACCATCATGTTTAAACAACAACTTCATGTTTAACTTCATTGTTTTAAATCACCATCATGTTTAAACAACAACTTCATGTTTAACTTCATTGTTTTAAATCACCATCATGTTTAAACAACAACTTCATGTTTAACTTCATGTTTAAAATCACCATCATGTTTAAACAACAACTTCATGCTTACCTTCATTGTTTAAAATCACCATCATGTTTAAACAACAACTTCATGCTTACCTTCATTGTTTAAAATCACCATCATGTTTTATGTTTAAAAACATAGCCATATTTTAAAAAAAAACAAAAAAACACCATTTTAAAAATCACTTTCATGTTCAAAAACAGCATCATGTTTAAAATAACCATCATATAATTAATTGCGTTCAAAATAGATTGTAGATGGACAAGGCAGTTAGTCTGCGGGAAGGAACTGTGTTAGATGTAATATGTCAGTGGTTTGGCATATGCTTTTTTTTCGTTATTAGATTTAATATGACAGCAATACAAAGACATTTAAAATCTTACATAAACAGTGTACTTTCGTCAACTAAATATGTATACAATATTATGTATGTAACACGTAGCTAACATAAAAAACAAATCTAAAAAAAAAAACAAAAAAAAAAAAACGAATTTCAGACTGAATTCTAGATCGTGTTTCATTTTAATCTAGTACATTCTAGCTAATACCGCTTTCAATGAACACAGCTACGTTCATCAGAACCCATAAACAATATTATAGTTTTAAAATCTAACTGAGCATTGAAATACAATTTCTGTAAAACGTAAGGGAGGTAAAAGAAAGCAATATAGTCCACAACGCAAGGGCATTAAATAGATAAATTACTAATTTGCATGAAAGAGTTCTTGCTCTTTTTTATTCTTAAAAATAATTTTGGAATATAATAATTTGCTTTAAAAACTATTTGCATAAGTCTAATGTGACAATTAAATTTTTAAAATAATTCAATTTTAACAAATTAATTATATAATAAATTAATAACAAACGTTTAAAATACAAGAAAAGTAATAATTTTTTCCCCACATTGAAAAAAGGTGCCGGTACGCCGTACCGGTGCGTACCAGCACTAAAAAAGCACTGAGTAGGATTATCTTTATACATATGTATGTATGTATGTATGTATGTATATGTATGTATGTATGTATGTATATATGTATATGTATGATACCTTCTTATCAGGGCCTTTCTCAGGTAGGTCATTGTGGGACCTGTGCATAGCTATCTACCAGGGCACTGGTGTATCCAAATGAAAACGTGATGAACTTGTTAATAGGTATGAGTGCTTGTTATTAATTTGATCGGATACAATTAACGATACCACTAATGTATTTGCATATCATCGTTATATGATTGTACAGCTTTTTTATGATTGTAAAGCTTTGCGCTTTGAATTCGTTGAAGGCCCGGGGTGGGGGGGAGTGAGAGGGGATGGAGGGGCGAGACCGGAAAGTAATTGTTTTCGAAGTTTCCCCTCCACCTGAAAAAAATTTTGCGGGAGGGCTCTGAAGGTGTTAACGACGCCACGCCGACGTGTATGTGGGTGGGCCATAGATTCTCGACCAAACTGGCTATGCCTAAAAAAAAAGGCTCTTCCCGTAGTGAAGACTTATTTCCCAGGTGATGCTTGGAATACTTGTGTCCCCCCCCCCCCCCATTCACTACAAAAGTACAGGCTTGTCTTTCTTTCTTTTCTTCCCCTTTTTCTGATAACTAGAAGAGTTCCTTTGATCGCTCTCTGTCACGTTGAACAAGGGGTGCGTTAAAACACCGGAAAGTTTCTCATTGTTGAACAGTTTCTCCTTGTAGCGCTGCTTAGTGGAGCAGGGCTGCTCCCTGCCGCCGCCGCTCCTTCTTTTCTCCCCGTCTCCGCGGGCGTTGACGCGGTTCGCTCGGAGCTTCGCGGAGGTTTTCTTGTCCCTGGGTCTCGTGGTCTGATTCCTGGGCTGTCTGTTTCTCGTCTTACCCTCATTGAGTGGAGGCGACGAAGCGTTCAGCTTCTGGGCGTCCACTTGCTCGTGGCGTCAGATTTTAAACAGCCACCCTCTGTGGCGCCTCTTCATGGAGAAGTTGACGCGCAGGCAGCCCAGCTCGTCCCCGTCCTCCTCGTTAATCCGCAGCTCCAGGACGTAGTCACCCTGTGGATGAAGTCGTAGTTATAAAAATGTGTACAGTATAGACCAAACATGGGCAAACTACGGCCAGTTTTGGCTGTTTCACACTTTTCAATCACGCTCTTTACCCCCGTTGAGATCAATGATGTTTACATTTAACATGTATTAGTTAATGTAGAGACTCTTTCCTGTCTACTCTCGGTCCGGCCATTATATCAAATTTAAGAACCTTTTGTGTCTACTACTCTATTCGTGAATCGAATCAGTGAAGCGTGCATTATATTTCATCGCGTAACCGTGATTCGTAATCCAAAACATTCGTCTGGACGAAAATCGTCGTTGTTTTTAGACCTTATTAGTGATAGGTGGAGAGGATACACAAGTTATAAAGAAGAAACTAACACAATGACACATATTGATAACAAACTCACACAATGACACATATAAAGATAACAAACTAGGTTTTTAAATTACGTAAAATATCTGTTTTGAAATATAAGTCATGCGTAATATTTACCCCTACCCCCTTTCCCCTTCCAACATGAGTGACCAAAATGTAGTCATTCACTGTGTTGAACAATATATGTTGCTAATTTTTGGTTAATGTATAATACAATTTTCTCACCCTTTCATTGAATAGTTTATCTTCACCGATTACAGTCAGGTTATTAGTATAGAGATGGCGAAACATTGACGAGGATGTTGAACTATTTCTTTTTATTTAAAACAATATATAATTGATCTATTTGTTAGATAATATCTATTTGTAAATTACAAACTTAATCTCCTAGGATTATACAAGATTTAAGCAAATATTATGCTGACTTATAACGCATCCCTGATACTGTTTAAAATTCACGAAAGAATGAATCAATATCCATCTAAGCACACAATTTAAAATGAGCTAAGCCATTGGGTCTCAAAGTATTGTTCGCTGCCCATAAGTCATTCACCAGCTGACTTGAAGGGGGATCATCAACTATTGTAATTATATAATAACCATTACTTCATAAATACACTTTTTTTGATTTTCTGTCTTTGATAACTTTTTTTTTTTAATTTACTTCTCTACAGGTGGGTTGGGAAAAACGAATAGGTTTCTTGGATGACTGTAGAGATCACGTGACGAGTGACGTCAGTATGTGGGTTAACTCGTGGGGGGGGGGGAAACCTCAACTAATGTTTAACTTAGTGGAACCGATGGCCGAAAGGTGTAGATGCTCGACTGTCGACCTGAGTGTTCTGGGTTCGATCCTCAGTAAGATTTCAGGATGAAATAGGTGTAAAATCCCACTTGTCCACCCAACTTTAAATCGGTACATGACTTTTAAATTTAGGGAATTAAAGGCGGCTGGGCGTTTTGCCAACCACACAATCCATAAACATGCCGAGATTATAGAAATAGATGATTTCTACATTTAGATGATTGCTACATTTAGATGAGTGCTACATTTAGATGAGTGCTACGCTATTTAGATGAGTGCTACATTTAGATGAGTGCTACATTTAGATGAGTTCTACATTTAGATGAGTTCTACATTTAGATGATTTCTACATTTAGATGATTGCTACATTTAGATGAGTGCTACATTTAGATGAGTGCTACATTAAGATGAGTTCTACATTTAGATGAGTGCTACATTTAGATGAGTGCTACATTTAGATGAGTTCTACATTTAGATGAGTTCTACATTTAGATAAGTTCTACATTTAGATGAGTGCCACATTTAGATGAGTGCTACATTTAGATGAGTGCTACATTTAGATGAGTTCTACATTTAGATGAGTTCTACATTTAGATTAGTGCTACATTTAGATGAGTTCTACATTTAGATGAGTGCTACATTTAGATGAGTTCTACATTTAGATGAGTTCTACATTTAGATGAGTTCTACATTTAGATGAGTTCTACATTTAGATGAGTTCTACATTTAGATGAGTGCTACATTTAGATGAGTGCTACATTTAGACGAGTGCTACATTTAGATGAGTGCTACATTTAGATGAGTTCTACATTTAGATGAGTTCTACATTTAGATGAGTGCTACATTTAGATGAGTTCTACATTTAGATGAGTGCTACATTTAGATGAGTTCTACATTTAGATGAGTTCTACATTTAGATGAGTGCTACATTTAGATGAGTTCTACATTTAGATGAGTTCTACATTTAGATGAGTTCTACATTTAGATGAGTTCTACATTTAGATGAGTTCTACATTTAGATGAGTTCTACATTTAGATGAGTTCTACATTTAGATGAGTTCTACATTTAGATGAGTGCTACATTTAGATGAGTGCTACATTTAGATGAGTTCTACATTTAGATGAGTTCTACATTTAGATGAGTGCTACATTTAGATGAGTTCTACATTTAGATGAGTTCTACATTTAGATGAGTTCTACATTTAGATGAGTTCTACATTTAGATGAGTTCTACATTTAGATGAGTTCTACATTTAGATGAGTTCTACATTTAGATGAGTTCTACATTTAGATGAGTGCTACATTTAGATGAGTTCTACATTTAGATGAGTGCTACATTTAGATGAGTTCTACATTTAGATGAGTGCTACATTTAGATGAGTTCTACATTTAGATGAGTTCTACATTTAGATGAGTTCTACATTTAGATGAGTGCTACATTTAGATGAGTGCTACATTTAGACGAGTGCTACATTTAGATGAGTTCTACATTTAGATGAGTTCTTCATTTAGATGAGTGCTACATTTAGACGAGTGCTACATTTAGATGAGTTCTACATTTAGATGAGTGCTACATTTAGATGATTTCTACATTTAGATGATTGCTACATTTAGATGAGTTCTACATTTAGATGAGTTCTACATTTAGATGAGTTCTACATTTAGATGAGTTCTACATTTAGATGATTTCTACATTTAGATGAGTTCTACATTTAGATGATTTCTACATTTAGATGAGTTCTACATTTAGATGAGTTCTACATTTAGATGAGTGCTACATTTAGATGAGTGCTACATTTAGATGAGTGCTACATTTAGATGAGTTCTACATTTAGATCAGTTCTACTTTTAGATGAGTGCTACATTTAGATGAGTTCTACATTTAGATGAGTGCTACATTTAGATGAGTTCTACATTTAGATGAGTGCTACATTTAGACGAGTGCTACATTTAGATGAGTTCTACATTTAGATGAGTTCTACATTTAGATGAGTTCTACATTTAGATGAGTTCTACATTTAGATGAGTGCTACATTTAGACGAGTGCTACATTTAGATGAGTTCTACATTTAGATGAGTGCTACATTTAGATGATTTCTCTATTTAGATGATTGCTACATTTAGATGAGTTCTACATTTAGATCAGTTCTACATTTAGATGAGTTCTACATTTAGATCAGTTCTACATTTAGATGATTTCTACATTTAGATCAGTTCTACATTTAGATGAGTGCTACATTTAGATGAGTTCTACATTTAGATGAGTTCTACATTTAGATGAGTTCTACATTTAGATGAGTGCTACATTTAGATGATTTCTATATTTAGATGAGTGCTACATTTAGATGAGTTCTACATTTAGATAAGTGCTACATTTAGACGAGTGCTACATTTAGATGAGTTCTACATTTAGATCAGTTCTACATTTAGATGAGTGCTACATTTAGATGAGTGCTACATTTTGATGAGTGCTACATTTAGATGAGTTCTCATTTAGATGAGTGCTACATTTAGATGAGTTCTACATTTAGATGAGTTCTACATTTAGATGAGTGCTACATTTAGATGAGTGCTACATTTAGATGAGTTCTACATTTAGATGAGTTCTACATTTAGATGAGTTCTTCATTTAGATGAGTTCTACATTTAGATGAGTTCTACATTTAGATGAGTTCTTCATTTAGATGAGTTCTACATTTAGATGACTGCTACATTTAGACGAGTGCTACATTTAGACGAGTGCTACATTTAGATGAGTTCTACATTTAGATGATTGCTACATTTAGATGATTTCTACATTTTGATCAGTTCTACATTTAGATGAGTTCTACATTTTGATCAGTTCTACATTTAGATTTTTTCTACATTTAGATGATTTCTACATTCAGATGAGTTCTACATTTAGATGAGTTCTACATTTAGATGAGTGCTACATTTAGATGAGTTCTACATTTAGATGAGTGCTACATTTAGATGAGTTCTACATTTAGATGAGTTCTACATTTAGATGAGTTCTACATTTAGATGAGTTCTTCATTTAGATGATTTCTACATTTAGATGAGTGCTACATTTAGATGAGTTCTACATTTAGACGAGTGCTACATTTAGACGAGTGCTACATTTAGATCAGTTCTTCATTTAGATGAGTGCTACATTTAGACGAGTGCTACATTTAGATGAGTTCTACATTTAGATGAGTGCTACATTTAGATGAGTGCTACATTTAGATGAGTTCTACATTTAGATGAGTTCTACATTTAGATGAGTTCTACATTTAGATGAGTGCTACATTTAGATGAGTTCTACATTTAGATGAGTTCTACATTTAGATGAGTTCTACATTTAGATGAGTTCTACATTTAGATGATTTCTACATTTAGATGAGTTCTACATTTAGATGAGTTCTACATTTAGATGAGTTCTACATTTAGATGAGTTCTACATTTAGATGAGTGCTAAATTTAGATGAGTGCTACATTTAGATGAGTGCTACATTTAGATGAGTTCTACATTTAGATCAGTTCTACTTTTAGATGAGTGCTACATTTAGATGAGTTCTACATTTAGATGAGTGCTAATATTTAGATGAGTTCTACATTTAGATGAGTGCTACATTTAGACGAGTGCTACATTTAGATGAGTTCTACATTTAGATGAGTGCTACATTTAGATGATTTCTACATTAAGATGATTGCTACATTTAGATGATTTCTACATTTATATCAGTTCTACATTTAGATGAGTTCTACATTTAGATGAGTTCTACATTTAGATGAGTTCTACATTTAGATGAGTTCTACATTTAGATGAGTTCTTCATTTAGATGAGTTCTACATTTAGATGAGTGCTACATTTAGATGAGTTCTACATTTAGATGAGTGCTACATTTAGATGAGTTCTACATTTAGATGAGTGCTACATTTAGATGAGTTCTACATTTAGATGAGTTCTACATTTAGATGAGTTCTACATTTAGATGAGTTCTACATTTAGATGAGTGCTACATTTAGATGAGTTCTACATTTAGATGAGTTCTACATTTAGATGAGTTCTACATTTAGATGAGTGCTACATTTAGATGAGTTCTACATTTAGATGAGTTCTACATTTAGATGAGTTCTACATTTAGATGAGTTCTACATTTAGATGAGTTCTACATTTAGATGAGTTCTACATTTAGATGAGTTCTACATTTAGATGAGTTCTACATTTAGATGAGTGCTACATTAAGATGAGGTCTACATTTAGATGAGTGCTACATTTAGATGAGTTCTACATTTAGATGAGTGCTACATTTAGATGAGTGCTACATTTAGATGAGTTCTACATTTAGATGAGTTCTACATTTAGATGAGTGCTACATTTAGATGAGTGCTACATTTAGACGAGTGCTACATTTAGATGAGTGCTACATTTAGATGAGTTCTACATTTAGATGAGTTCTACATTTAGATGAGTTCTACATTTAGATGAGTGCTACATTTAGATGAGTTCTACATTTAGATGAGTGCTACATTTAGATGAGTTCTACATTTAGATGAGTTCTACATTTAGATGAGTGCTACATTTAGATGAGTGCTACATTTAGATGAGTTCTACATTTAGATGAGTTCTACATTTAGATGAGTTCTACATTTAGATGAGTTCTACATTTAGATGAGTTCTACATTTAGATGAGTTCTTCATTTAGATGAGTTCTACATTTAGATGAGTGCTACATTTAGACGAGTGCTACATTTAGACGAGTGCTACATTTAGATGAGTTCTACATTTAGATGATTGCTACATTTAGATGATTTCTACATTTTGATCAGTTCTACATTTAGATGAGTTCTACATTTTGATCAGTTCTACATTTAGATGATTTCTACATTTAGATGATTTCTACATTCAGATGAGTTCTACATTTAGATAAGTTCTACATTTAGATGAGTGCTACATTTAGATGAGTTCTACATTTAGATGAGTTCTACATTTAGATGAGTTCTACATTTAGATGAGTTCTACATTTAGATGAGTTCTACATTTAGATGAGTTCTACATTTAGATGAGTTCTACATTTAGATGAGTGCTACATTTAGATGAGTTCTACATTTAGATGAGTGCTACATTTAGATGAGTGCTACATTTAGATGAGTTCTACATTTAGATGAGTTCTACATTTAGATGAGTTCTACATTTAGATGAGTGCTACATTTAGATGAGTTCTACATTTAGATGAGTTCTACATTTAGATGAGTTCTACATTTAGATGAGTTCTACATTTAGATGAGTGCTACATTTAGATGAGTTCTACATTTAGATGAGTTCTACATTTAGATGAGTTCTACATTTAGATGAGTTCTTCATTTAGATGAGTTCTACATTTAGATGAGTTCTTCATTTAGATGATTTCTTCATTTAGATGAGTGCTACATTTAGACGAGTGCTACATTTAGATGAGTTCTACATTTAGATGATTTCTACATTTAGATGATTGCTACATTTAGATGATTTCTACATTTATATCAGTTCTCCATTTAGATGAGTTCTACATTTAGATGATTTCTACATTTAGATGAGTTCTACATTTAGATGATTTCTACATTTAGATGAGTTCTACATTTAGATGAGTTCTACATTTAGATGAGTGCTACATTTAGATGAGTTCTACATTTAGATGAGTGCTACATTTAGATGAGTTCTACATTTAGATGAGTGCTACATTTAGATGAGTTCTACATTTAGATGAGTTCTACATTTAGATGAGTTCTACATTTAGATGAGTGCTACATTTAGATGAGTTCTACATTTAGATGAGTGCTACATTTAGACGAGTGCTACATTTAGATGAGTTCTACATTTAGATGAGTGCTACATTTAGATGAGTGCTACATTTAGATGAGTTCTACATTTAGATGAGTTCTACATTTAGATGAGTTCTACATTTAGATGAGTTCTACATTTAGATGAGTGCTACATTTAGATGAGTTCTACATTTAGATGAGTTCTACATTTAGATGAGTTCTACATTTAGATGAGTGCTACATTTAGATGAGTTCTACATTTAGATGAGTTCTACATTTAGATGATTTCTACATTTAGATGAGTTCTACATTTAGATGAGTTCTACATTTAGATGAGTGCTACATTTAGATGAGTGCTACATTTAGATGAGTGCTACATTTAGATGAGTTCTACATTTAGATGAGTTCTACATTTAGATGAGTGCTACATTTAGATGAGTTCTACATTTAGATGAGTGCTACATTTAGATGAGTTCTACATTTAGATGAGTTCTACATTTAGATGAGTTCTACATTTAGATGAGTTCTACATTTAGATGAGTTCTACATTTAGATGAGTGCTACATTTAGATGAGTTCTACATTTAGATGAGTTCTACATTTAGATGAGTTCTACATTTAGATGAGTTCTACATTTAGATGAGTTCTACATTTAGATGAGTTCTACATTTAGATGAGTTCTACATTTAGATGAGTTCTACATTTACATGAGTTCTTCATTTAGATGAGTGCTATATTTAGATGAGTGCTACATTTAGACGAGTGCTACATTTAGACGAGTGCTACATTTAGATCAGTTCTACATTTAGATGAGTTCTTCATTTAGATGAGTGCTACATTTAGATGAGTGCTACATTTAGATGAGTTCTACATTTAGATGAGTGCTACATTTAGATGATTTCTACATTTAGATGATTGCTACATTTAGATGATTTCTACATTTAGATCAGTTCTACATTTAGATGAGTTCTACATTTAGATCAGTTCTACATTTAGATGATTTCTACATTTAGATGAGTTCTACATTTAGATGAGTTCTACATTTAGATGAGTTCTACATTTAGATGAGTTCTACATTTAGATGAGTTCTACATTTAGATGAGTGCTACATTTAGATGAGTGCTACATTTAGATGAGTTCTACATTTAGATGAGTTCTACATTTAGATGAGTGCTACATTTAGATGAGTTCTACATTTAGATGAGTGCTACATTTAGATGAGTTCTACATTTAGATGAGTTCTACATTTAGATGAGTGCTACATTTAGACGAGTGCTACATTTAGATGAGTTCTACATTTAGATGAGTGCTACATTTAGATGAGTTCTACATTTAGATGAGTGCTACATTTAGATGAGTTCTACATTTAGATGAGTTCTACATTTAGATGAGTTCTACATTTAGATGAGTTCTACATTTAGATGAGTTCTACATTTAGATGAGTTCTACATTTAGATGAGTTCTACATTTAGATGAGTGCTACATTTAGATGAGTTCTACATTTAGATGAGTGCTACATTTAGATGAGTGCTACATTTAGATGAGTTCTACATTTAGATGAGTTCTACATTTAGATGAGTGCTACATTTAGATGAGTTCTACATTTAGATGAGTGCTACATTTAGATGAGTTCTACATTTAGATGAGTGCTACATTTAGATGAGTTCTACATTTAGATGAGTTCTACATTTAGATGAGTTCTACATTTAGATGAGTTCTACATTTAGATGAGTTCTACATTTAGATGAGTTCTACATTTAGATGAGTGCTACATTTAGATGAGTTCTACATTTAGATGAGTGCTACATTTAGATGATTTCTACATTTAGATGATTGCTACATTTAGATGAGTTCTACATTTAGATCAGTTCTACATTTAGATGAGTTCTACATTTAGATGAGTTCTACATTTAGATGATTTCTACATTTAGATGATTTCTACATTCAGATGAGTTCTACATTTAGATGAGTTCTACATTTAGATGAGTGCTACATTTAGATGAGTTCTACATTTAGATGAGTGCTACATTTAGATGAGTTCTACATTTAGATGAGTTCTACATTTAGATGAGTTCTACATTTAGATGAGTTCTACATTTAGATGATTTCTACATTTAGATGAGTGCTACATTTAGATGAGTTCTACATTTAGATGAGTTCTACATTTAGATGAGTTCTACATTTAGATGAGTTCTACATTTAGATGAGTTCTACATTTAGATGAGTGCTACATTTAGATGAGTTCTACATTTAGATGAGTTCTACATTTAGATGAGTTCTACATTTAGATGAGTTCTACATTTAGATGAGTTCTACATTTAGATGAGTGCTACATTTAGATGAGTTCTACATTTAGATGAGTGCTACATTTAGATGAGTGCTACATTTAGATCAGTTCTACATTTAGATGAGTTCTACATTTAGATGAGTTCTACATTTAGATGAGTTCTACATTTAGATGAGTGCTACATTTAGATGAGTGCTACATTTAGATGAGTTCTACATTTAGATGAGTTCTACATTTAGATGAGTGCTACATTTAGATGAGTGCTACATTTAGATGAGTTCTACATTTAGATGAGTTCTACATTTAGATGAGTTCTACATTTAGATGAGTGCTACATTTAGATGAGTGCTACATTTAGATGAGTTCTACATTTAGATGAGTTCTACATTTAGATGAGTGCTACATTTAGATGAGTGCTACATTTAGATGAGTTCTACATTTAGATGAGTGCTACATTTAGATGATTTCTACATTTAGATGATTGCTACATTTAGATGATTTCTACATTTAGATCAGTTCTACATTTAGATGAGTTCTACATTTAGATCAGTTCTACATTTAGATGATTTCTACATTTAGATGAGTTCTACATTTAGATGATTTCTACATTTAGATGAGTTCTACATTTAGATGAGTTCTACATTTAGATGAGTGCTACATTTAGATGAGTGCTACATTTAGATGAGTGCTACATTTAGATGAGTTCTACATTTAGATGAGTTCTACATTTAGATGAGTGCTACATTTAGATGAGTTCTACATTTAGATGAGTGCTAATATTTAGATGAGTTCTACATTTAGATGAGTGCTACATTTAGACGAGTGCTACATTTAGATGAGTTCTACATTTAGATGAGTGCTACATTTAGATGATTTCTACATTAAGATGATTGCTACATTTAGATGATTTCTACATTTATATCAGTTCTACATTTAGATGAGTTCTACATTTAGATGATTTCTACATTTAGATGAGTTCTACATTTAGATGATTTCTACATTTAGATGAGTTCTACATTTAGATGAGTTCTACATTTAGATGAGTGCTACATTTAGATGAGTTCTACATTTAGATGAGTGCTACATTTAGATGAGTTCTACATTTAGATGAGTGCTACATTTAGATGAGTGCTACATTTAGATGAGTTCTACATTTAGATGAGTTCTACATTTAGATGAGTTCTACATTTAGATGAGTTCTACATTTAGATGAGTTCTACATTTAGATGAGTTCTACATTTAGATGAGTTCTACATTTAGATGAGTGCTACATTTAGATGAGTTCTACATTTAGATGAGTGCTACATTTAGATGAGTTCTACATTTAGATGAGTTCTACATTTAGATGAGTTCTACATTTAGATGAGTGCTACATTTAGATGAGTTCTACATTTAGATGAGTTCTACATTTAGATGAGTTCTACATTTAGATGAGTTCTACATTTAGATGAGTTCTACATTTAGATGAGTTCTACATTTAGATGAGTTCTACATTTAGATGAGTTCTACATTTAGATGAGTTCTACATTTAGATGAGTGCTACATTTAGATGAGTTCTACATTTAGATGAGTTCTACATTTAGATGAGTTCTACATTTAGATGAGTTCTACATTTAGATGAGTTCTACATTTAGATGAGTGCTACATTTAGATGAGTGCTACATTTAGACGAGTGCTACATTTAGATGAGTTCTACATTTAGATGAGTTCTTCATTTAGATGAGTGCTACATTTAGACGAGTGCTACATTTAGATGAGTTCTACATTTAGATGAGTGCTACATTTAGATGATTTCTACATTTAGATGATTGCTACATTTAGATGAGTTCTACATTTAGATCAGTTCTACATTTAGATGAGTTCTACATTTAGATCAGTTCTACATTTAGATGATTTCTACATTTAGATGAGTTCTACATTTAGATGATTTCTACATTTAGATGAGTTCTACATTTAGATGAGTTCTACATTTAGATGAGTGCTACATTTAGATGAGTTCTACATTTAGATGAGTTCTACATTTAGATGAGTTCTACATTTAGATGAGTGCTACATTTAGATGAGTTCTACATTTAGATGAGTGCTACATTTAGATGAGTTCTACATTTAGATGAGTGCTACATTTAGATGAGTGCTACATTTAGATGAGTTCTACATTTAGATGAGTGCTACATTTAGATGATTTCTCTATTTAGATGATTGCTACATTTAGATGAGTTCTACATTTAGATGAGTTCTACATTTAGATCAGTTCTACATTTAGATGAGTTCTACATTTAGATGAGTTCTACATTTAGATGAGTTCTACATTTAGATGAGTGCTACATTTAGATGAGTTCTACATTTAGATGAGTTCTACATTTAGATGAGTTCTACATTTAGATGAGTGCTACATTTAGATGATTTCTATATTTAGATGAGTGCTACATTTAGATGAGTTCTACATTTAGATGAGTGCTACATTTAGACGAGTGCTACATTTAGATGAGTTCTACATTTAGATCAGTTCTACATTTAGATGAGTGCTACATTTAGATGAGTGCTACATTTTGATGAGTGCTACATTTAGATGAGTTCTCATTTAGATGAGTGCTACATTTAGATGAGTTCTACATTTAGATGAGTTCTACATTTAGATGAGTGCTACATTTAGATGAGTGCTACATTTAGATGAGTTCTACATTTAGATGAGTTCTACATTTAGATGAGTTCTTCATTTAGATGAGTTCTACATTTAGATGAGTTCTACATTTAGATGAGTTCTACATTTAGATGAGTTCTACATTTAGATGAGTGCTACATTTAGATGAGTGCTACATTTAGATGAGTGCTACATTTAGATGAGTTCTACATTTAGATGATTGCTACATTTAGATGATTTCTACATTTAGATCAGTTCTACATTTAGATGAGTTCTACATTTAGATCAGTTCTACATTTAGATGATTTCTACATTTAGATGATTTCTACATTCAGATGAGTTCTACATTTAGATGAGTTCTACATTTAGATGAGTGCTACATTTAGATGAGTTCTACATTTAGATGAGTTCTACATTTAGATGAGTTCTACATTTAGATGAGTTCTACATTTAGATGAGTTCTACATTTAGATGAGTTCTACATTTAGATGAGTGCTACATTTAGATGAGTTCTACATTTAGATGAGTGCTACATTTAGATGAGTGCTACATTTAGATGAGTTCTACATTTAGATGAGTGCTACATTTAGATGAGTTCTACATTTAGATGAGTTCTACATTTAGATGAGTGCTACATTTAGATGAGTGCTACATTTAGATGAGTTCTACATTTAGATGAGTTCTACATTTAGATGAGTGCTACATTTAGACGAGTGCTACATTTAGACGAGTGCTACATTTAGATCAGTTCTACATTTAGATGAGTTCTACATTTAGATGAGTGCTACATTTAGACGAGTGCTACATTTAGATGAGTTCTACATTTAGATGAGTGCTACATTTAGATGATTTCTACATTTAGATGATTGCTACATTTAGATGAGTTCTACATTTAGATGAGTTCTACATTTAGATGAGTTCTACATTTAGATGAGTTCTACATTTAGATGATTTCTACATTTAGATGAGTTCTACATTTAGATGAGTTCTACATTTAGATGAGTTCTACATTTAGATGAGTTCTACATTTAGATGAGTGCTACATTTAGATGAGTGCTACATTTAGATGAGTGCTACATTTAGATGAGTTCTACATTTAGATCAGTTCTACTTTTAGATGAGTGCTACATTTAGATGAGTTCTACATTTAGATGAGTGCTACATTTAGATGAGTTCTACATTTAGATGAGTTCTACATTTAGATGAGTGCTACATTTAGATGAGTTCTACATTTAGATGAGTTCTACATTTAGATGAGTTCTACATTTAGATGAGTTCTACATTTAGATGAGTTCTACATTTAGATGAGTTCTACATTTAGATGACTTCTACATTTAGATGAGTTCTACATTTAGATGAGTTCTACATTTAGATGAGTTCTACATTTAGATGAGTTCTACATTTAGATGAGTTCTACATTTAGATGAGTTCTACATTTAGATGAGTTCTACATTTAGATGAGTGCTACATTTAGATGAGTTCTACATTTAGATGAGTTCTACATTTAGATGAGTTCTACATTTAGATGAGTTCTACATTTAGATGAGTTCTACATTTAGATGAGTTCTACATTTAGATGAGTTCTACATTTAGATGAGTTCTACATTTAGATGAGTTCTACATTTAGATGAGTTCTACATTTAGATGAGTTCTACATTTAGATGAGTTCTACATTTAGATGAGTTCTACATTTAGATGAGTTCTACATTTAGATGAGTTCTACATTTAGATGAGTTCTACATTTAGATGAGTTCTACATTTAGATGATTTCTACATTTAGATGAGTTCTACATTTAGATGATTTCTACATTTAGATGAGTTCTACATTTAGATGAGTTCTACATTTAGATGAGTTCTACATTTAGATGAGTTCTACATTTAGATGAGTGCTACATTTAGATGAGTTCTACATTTAGATGAGTGCTACATTTAGATGAGTTCTACATTTAGATGAGTTCTACATTTAGATGAGTTCTACATTTAGATGAGTGCTACATTTAGATGAGTTCTACATTTAGATGAGTGCTACATTTAGATGAGTTCTACATTTAGATGAGTTCTACATTTAGATGAGTTCTACATTTAGATGAGTGCTACATTTAGATGAGTTCTACATTTAGATGAGTGCTACATTTAGATGAGTTCTACATTTAGATGAGTTCTACATTTAGATGAGTTCTACATTTAGATGAGTTCTTCATTTAGATGAGTTCTACATTTAGATGAGTTCTACATTTAGATGAGTTCTACATTTAGATGAGTTCTACATTTAGATGAGTGCTACATTTAGATGAGTTCTACATTTAGATGAGTGCTACATTTAGATGAGTTCTACATTTAGATGAGTTCTACATTTAGATGAGTTCTACATTTAGATGAGTTCTACATTTAGATGAGTTCTACATTTAGATGATTTCTACATTTAGATGAGTTCTACATTTAGATGAGTTCTACATTTAGATGAGTGCTACATTTAGATGAGTTCTACATTTAGATGAGTGCTACATTTAGATGAGTTCTACATTTAGATGAGTGCTACATTTAGATGAGTTCTACATTTAGATGAGTTCTACATTTAGATGAGTTCTACATTTAGATGAGTTCTACATTTAGATGAGTTCTACATTTAGATGAGTTCTACATTTAGATGAGTGCTACATTTAGATGAGTTCTACATTTAGATGAGTTCTACATTTAGATGAGTGCTACATTTAGATGAGTTCTACATTTAGATGAGTGCTACATTTAGATGAGTTCTACATTTAGATGAGTTCTACATTTAGATGAGTGCTACATTTAGATGAGTTCTACATTTAGATGAGTGCTACATTTAGATGAGTTCTACATTTAGATGAGTGCTACATTTAGATGATTTCTACATTTAGATGAGTTCTACATTTAGATGAGTTCTACATTTAGATGATTTCTACATTTAGATGAGTTCTACATTTAGATGATTTCTACATTTAGATGAGTTCTACATTTAGATGAGTTCTACATTTAGATGAGTGCTACATTAAGATGAGGTCTACATTTAGATGAGTGCTACATTTAGATGAGTTCTACATTTAGATGAGTGCTACATTTAGATGAGTTCTACATTTAGATGAGTTCTACATTTAGATGAGTTCTACATTTAGATGAGTTCTACATTTAGATGAGTGCTACATTTAGATGAGTGCTACATTTAGATGAGTTCTACATTTAGATGAGTTCTACATTTAGATGAGTTCTACATTTAGATGAGTTCTACATTTAGATGAGTTCTACATTTAGATGAGTTCTACATTTAGATGAGTTCTACATTTAGATGAGTTCTACATTTAGATGAGTTCTACATTTAGATGAGTTCTACATTTAGATGAGTTCTACATTTAGATGAGTTCTACATTTAGATGAGTTCTACATTTAGATGAGTTCTACATTTAGATGAGTGCTACATTTAGATGAGTTCTACATTTAGATGAGTGCTACATTTAGATGAGTGCTACATTTAGATGAGTGCTACATTTAGATGAGTGCTACATTTAGATGAGTTCTACATTTAGATGAGTGCTACATTTAGATGAGTGCTACATTTAGATGAGTTCTACATTTAGATGAGTGCTACATTTAGATGAGTTCTACATTTAGATGATTGCTACATTTAGATGAGTTCTACATTTAGATGAGTTCTACATTTAGATGAGTTCTACATTTAGATGAGTTCTACATTTAGATGAGTTCTACATTTAGATGAGTTCTACATTTAGATGAGTTCTACATTTAGATGAGTTCTACATTTAGATGAGTGCTACATTTAGATGAGTTCTACATTTAGATGAGTTCTACATTTAGATGAGTTCTACATTTAGATGAGTTCTACATTTAGATGAGTTCTTCATTTAGATGATTTCTACATTTAGATGAGTGCTACATTTAGATGAGTTCTACATTTTAATCAGTTCTACATTTAGATGAGTTCTACATTTTGATCAGTTCTACATTTAGATTTTTTCTACATTTAGATGATTTCTACATTCAGATGAGTTCTACATTTAGATGAGTTCTACATTTAGATGAGTGCTACATTTAGATGAGTTCTACATTTAGATGAGTGCTACATTTAGATGAGTTCTACATTTAGATGAGTTCTACATTTAGATGAGTTCTACATTTAGATGAGTTCTTCATTTAGATGATTTCTACATTTAGATGAGTGCTACATTTAGATGAGTTCTACATTTAGACGAGTGCTACATTTAGACGAGTGCTACATTTAGATCAGTTCTTCATTTAGAAGAGTGCTACATTTAGACGAGTGCTACATTTAGATGAGTTCTACATTTAGATGAGTGCTACATTTAGATGAGTGCTACATTTAGATGAGTTCTGCATTTAGATGAGTTCTACATTTAGATGAGTGCTACATTTAGATGAGTTCTACATTTAGATGAGTTCTACATTTAGATGAGTTCTACATTTAGATGAGTTCTACATTTAGATGAGTTCTACATTTAGATGAGTTCTACATTTAGATGAGTTCTACATTTAGATGAGTTCTACATTTAGATGAGTTCTACATTTAGATGAGTTCTACATTTAGATGAGTGCTACATTTAGATGAGTTCTACATTTAGATGAGTTCTACATTTAGATGAGTTCTACATTTAGATGAGTGCTACATTTAGATGAGTTCTACATTTAGATGAGTGCTACATTTAGATGAGTTCTACATTTAGATGAGTTCTACATTTAGATGAGTGCTACATTTAGATGAGTTCTACATTTAGATGAGTTCTACATTTAGATGAGTTCTACATTTAGATGAGTTCTACATTTAGATGAGTTCTACATTTAGATGAGTTCTACATTTAGATGAGTTCTACATTTAGATGAGTTCTACATTTAGATGAGTTCTACATTTAGATGAGTGCTACATTTAGATGAGTTCTACATTTAGATGAGTGCTACATTTAGATGAGTTCTACATTTAGATGAGTGCTACATTTAGATGATTTCTACATTTAGATGAGTTCTACATTTAGATGAGTTCTACATTTAGATGAGTTCTACATTTAGATGAGTTCTACATTTAGATGAGTTCTACATTTAGATGAGTTCTACATTTAGATGAGTTCTACATTTAGATGAGTGCTACATTTAGATGATTTCTATATTTAGATGAGTGCTACATTTAGATGAGTTCTACATTTAGATGAGTTCTACATTTAGATGAGTTCTACATTTAGATGAGTTCTTCATTTAGATGATTTCTACATTTAGATGAGTGCTACATTTAGATGAGTTCTACATTTAGAAGAGTGCTACATTTAGACGAGTGCTACATTTAGATGAGTTCTACATTTAGATGAGTGCTACATTTAGACGAGTGCTACATTTAGATGAGTTCTACATTTAGATGAGTGCTACATTTAGATGAGTGCTACATTTAGATGAGTTCTACATTTAGATGAGTTCTACATTTAGATGAGTTCTACATTTAGATGAGTGCTACATTTAGATGAGTGCTACATTTAGATGAGTTCTACATTTAGATGAGTGCTACATTTAGATGATTTCTACATTTAGATGATTGCTACATTTAGATGATTTCTACATTTAGATCAGTTCTACATTTAGATGAGTTCTACATTTAGATGAGTTCTACATTTAGATGAGTTCTACATTTAGATGAGTTCTACATTTAGATGAGTTCTACATTTAGATGAGTTCTACATTTAGATGAGTTCTACATTTAGATGAGTGCTACATTTAGATGAGTGCTACATTTAGATGAGTGCTACATTTAGATGAGTTCTACATTTAGATGAGTTCTACATTTAGATGAGTGCTACATTTAGATGAGTTCTACATTTAGATGAGTGCTACATTTAGATGAGTTCTACATTTAGATGAGTGCTACATTTAGACGAGTGCTACATTTAGATGAGTTCTACATTTAGATGAGTGCTACATTTAGATGAGTTCTACATTTAGATGAGTGCTACATTTAGATGATTTCTACATTTAGATCAGTTCTACATTTAGATGAGTTCTACATTTAGATGAGTTCTACATTTAGATGAGTTCTACATTTAGATGATTTCTACATTTAGATGAGTTCTACATTTAGATGAGTTCTACATTTAGATGAGTGCTACATTAAGATGAGGTCTACATTTAGATGAGTGCTACATTTAGATGAGTTCTACATTTAGATGAGTGCTACATTTAGATGAGTGCTACATTTAGATGAGTTCTACATTTAGATGAGTTCTACATTTAGATGAGTTCTTCATTTAGATGAGTTCTACATTTAGATGAGTTCTACATTTAGATGAGTTCTTCATTTAGATGAGTTCTACATTTAGATGACTGCTACATTTAGATGAGTTCTACATTTAGATGAGTGCTACATTTAGATGAGTTCTACATTTAGATGAGTTCTTCATTTAGATGAGTGCTACATTTAGACGAGTGCTACATTTAGATGAGTTCTACATTTAGATGAGTTCTACATTTAGATGAGTTCTACATTTAGATGAGTTCTACATTTAGATGAGTTCTACATTTAGATGAGTTCTACATTTAGATGAGTGCTACATTTAGATGAGTTCTACATTTAGATGAGTGCTACATTTAGATGAGTGCTACATTTAGATGAGTGCTACATTTAGATGAGTTCTACATTTAGATCAGTTCTACATTTAGATGAGTGCTACATTTAGATGAGTGCTACATTTAGATGAGTTCTACATTTAGATGAGTGCTACATTTAGATGAGTTCTACATTTAGATGAGTTCTACATTTAGATGAGTGCTACATTTAGATGAGTGCTACATTTAGATGAGTGCTACATTTAGATGAGTTCTACATTTAGATGAGTGCTACATTTAGATGAGTTCTACATTTAGATGAGTTCTACATTTAGATGAGTTCTACATTTAGATGAGTTCTTCATTTAGATGAGTTCTACATTTAGATGAGTTCTACATTTAGATGAGTTCTACATTTAGATGAGTTCTACATTTAGATGAGTTCTACATTTAGATGAGTTCTACATTTAGATGAGTTCTACATTTAGATGAGTGCTACATTTAGATGAGTGCTACATTTAGACGAGTGCTACATTTAGATGAGTTCTACATTTAGATGAGTGCTACATTTAGATGAGTTCTACATTTAGATGAGTGCTACATTTAGATGAGTTCTACATTTAGATGAGTGCTACATTTAGACGAGTGCTACATTTAGATGAGTTCTACATTTAGATGAGTGCTACATTTAGATGATTTCTACATTTAGATGATTGCTACATTTAGATGATTTCTACATTTAGATCAGTTCTACATTTAGATGAGTTCTACATTTAGATCAGTTCTACATTTAGATGATTTCTACATTTAGATGAGTTCTACATTTAGATGAGTTCTACATTTAGATGAGTTCTACATTTAGATGAGTTCTACATTTAGATGAGTTCTACATTTAGATGAGTGCTACATTTAGATGAGTTCTACATTTAGATGAGTGCTACATTTAGATGAGTTCTACATTTAGATGAGTGCTACATTTAGATGAGTGCTACATTTAGATGAGTTCTACATTTAGATGAGTTCTACATTTAGATGAGTGCTACATTTAGATGAGTGCTACATTTTGATGAGTGCTACATTTAGATGAGTTCTCATTTAGATGAGTGCTACATTTAGATGAGTTCTACATTTAGATGAGTTCTACATTTAGATGAGTGCTACATTTAGATGAGTGCTACATTTAGATGAGTTCTACATTTAGATGAGTTCTACATTTAGATGAGTTCTTCATTTAGATGAGTTCTACATTTAGATGAGTTCTACATTTAGATGAGTTCTTCATTTAGATGAGTTCTATATTTAGATGACTGCTACATTTAGACGAGTGCTACATTTAGATGAGTGCTACATTTAGATGAGTGCTACGATTAGATCAGTTCTACATTTAGATGAGTTCTACATTTAGATGAGTTCTACATTTAGATGATTTCTACATTTAGATGAGTTCTACATTTAGATGATTTCTACATTTAGATGAGTTCTACATTTAGATGAGTTCTACATTTAGATGAGTTCTACATTTAGATGAGTTCTACATTTAGATGAGTTCTTCATTTAGATGAGTTCTACATTTAGATGAGTTCTACATTTAGATGAGTTCTACATTTAGATGAGTTCTACATTTAGATGAGTTCTACATTTAGATGAGTTCTACATTTAGATGAGTTCTACATTTAGATGAGTTCTACATTTAGATGAGTGCTACATTTAGATGAGTTCTACATTTAGATGAGTGCTACATTTAGATGAGTGCTACATTTAGATGAGTTCTACATTTAGATGAGTTCTACATTTAGATGAGTTCTACATTTAGATGAGTTCTACATTTAGATGAGTTCTACATTTAGATGAGTTCTACATTTAGATGAGTGCTACATTTAGATGAGTGCTACATTTAGATGAGTTCTACATTTAGATGAGTTCTACATTTAGATGAGTTCTACATTTAGATGAGTGCTACATTTAGATGAGTTCTACATTTAGATGAGTTCTACATTTAGATGAGTGCTACATTTAGATGAGTTCTACATTTAGATGAGTGCTACATTTAGATGAGTTCTACATTTAGATCAGTTCTACATTTAGATGAGTGCTACATTTAGATGAGTTCTACATTTAGATGAGTTCTACATTTAGATGAGTTCTACATTTAGATGAGTTCTACATTTAGATGAGTTCTACATTTAGATGAGTTCTACATTTAGATGAGTTCTACATTTAGATGAGTGCTACATTTAGATGAGTTCTACATTTAGATGAGTGCTACATTTAGATGAGTTCTACATTTAGATGAGTTCTACATTTAGATGAGTTCTACATTTAGATGAGTGCTACATTTAGATGAGTTCTACATTTAGATCAGTTCTACATTTAGATGAGTTCTACATTTAGATGAGTTCTACATTTAGATGAGTTCTACATTTAGATGAGTTCTACATTTAGATGAGTTCTACATTTAGATGAGTTCTACATTTAGATGAGTTCTACATTTAGATGAGTTCTACATTTAGATGAGTTCTACATTTAGATGAGTTCTACATTTAGATGAGTTCTACATTTAGATGAGTGCTACATTTAGATGAGTGCTACATTTAGATGAGTTCTACATTTAGATGAGTTCTACATTTAGATGAGTTCTACATTTAGATGAGTTCTACATTTAGATGAGTTCTACATTTAGATGAGTGCTACATTTAGATGAGTTCTACATTTAGATGAGTTCTACATTTAGATGAGTTCTACATTTAGATGAGTTCTACATTTAGATGAGTTCTACATTTAGATGAGTGCTACATTTAGATGAGTTCTACATTTAGATGATTTCTACATTTAGATGAGTTCTACATTTAGATGAGTTCTACATTTAGATGAGTTCTACATTTAGATGAGTTCTACATTTAGATGAGTTCTACATTTAGATGAGTTCTACATTTAGATGAGTTCTACATTTAGATGAGTTCTACATTTAGATGAGTTCTACATTTAGATGAGTTCTACATTTAGATGAGTTCTACATTTAGATGAGTTCTACATTTAGATGAGTTCTACATTTAGATGAGTTCTACATTTAGATGAGTGCTACATTTAGATGAGTTCTACATTTAGATGAGTGCTACATTTAGATGAGTTCTACATTTAGATGAGTGCTACATTTAGATGAGTGCTACATTTAGATGAGTTCTACATTTAGATGAGTTCTACATTTAGATGAGTGCTACATTTAGATGAGTGCTACATTTAGATGAGTTCTACATTTAGATGAGTTCTTCATTTAGATGAGTTCTACATTTAGATGAGTGCTACATTTAGATGATTTCTACATTTAGATGAGTGCTACATTTAGATGAGTTCTACATTTAGATGAGTTCTACATTTAGATGAGTTCTACATTTAGATGAGTGCTAAATTTAGATGAGTGCTACATTTAGATGAGTGCTACATTTAGATGAGTTCTACATTTAGATGAGTTCTACATTTAGATGAGTTCTACATTTAGATGAGTTCTACATTTAGATGAGTTCTACATTTAGATGAGTTCTACATTTAGATGAGTGCTACATTTAGATGAGTGCTACATTTAGATGAGTTCTACATTTAGATGAGTTCTACATTTAGATGAGTTCTACATTTAGATGAGTTCTACATTTAGATGAGTTCTACATTTAGATGAGTTCTACATTTAGATGAGTTCTACATTTAGATGAGTTCTACATTTAGATGAGTGCTACATTTAGATGAGTTCTACATTTAGATGAGTTCTACATTTAGATGAGTTCTACATTTAGATGAGTTCTACATTTAGATGAGTTCTACATTTAGATGAGTTCTACATTTAGATCAGTTCTACATTTAGATGAGTTCTACATTTAGATGAGTTCTACATTTAGATGAGTTCTACATTTAGATGAGTTCTACATTTAGATGAGTTCTACATTTAGATGAGTTCTACATTTAGATGAGTTCTACATTTAGATGAGTTCTACATTTAGATGAGTTCTACATTACAGATGAGTTCTACATTTAGATGAGTTCTACATTTAGATGAGTGCTACATTTAGATGAGTGCTACATTTAGATGAGTTCTACATTTAGATGAGTGCTACATTTAGATGAGAGTTCTACATTTAGATGAGTTCTACATTTAGATGAGTGCTACATTTAGATGATTTCTACATTTAGATGATTGCTACATTTAGATGAGTTCTACATTTAGATTGAGTTCTACATTTAGATGAGTTCTACATTTAGATCAGTTCTACATTTAGATGATTTCTACATTTAGATGATTTCTACATTTAGATGAGTTCTACATTTAGATGAGTTCTACATTTAGATGAGTTCTACATTTAGATGAGTTCTACATTTAGATGAGTGCTACATTTAGATGAGTGCTACATTTAGATGAGTTCTACATTTAGATGAGTTCTACATTTAGATGAGTTCTACATTTAGATGAGTTCTACATTTAGATGAGTTCTACATTTAGATGAGTTCTACATTTAGATGAGTGCTACATTTAGATGAGTGCTACATTTAGATGAGTTCTACATTTAGATGAGTTCTACATTTAGATGAGTGCTACATTTAGATGAGTGCTACATTTAGATGAGTGCTACATTTAGATGAGTGCTACATTTAGATGAGTTCTACATTTAGATGAGTTCTACATTTAGATGAGTTCTACATTTAGATGAGTTCTACATTTAGATGAGTTCTACATTTAGATGAGTTCTACATTTAGATGAGTTCTACATTTAGATGAGTTCTACATTTAGATGAGTGCTACATTTAGATGAGTTCTACATTTAGATGAGTTCTACATTTAGATGAGTGCTACATTTAGATGAGTTCTACATTTAGATGAGTTCTACATTTAGATGAGTTCTACATTTAGATGAGTTCTACATTTAGATGAGTTCTACATTTAGATCAGTTCTACATTTAGATGAGTGCTACATTTAGATGAGTGCTACATTTTGATGAGTGCTACATTTAGATGAGTTCTCATTTAGATGAGTGCTACATTTAGATGAGTTCTACATTTAGATGATTGCTACATTAAGATGAGGTCTACATTTAGATGAGTTCTACATTTAGATGAGTTCTACATTTAGATGAGTTCTTCATTTAGATGAGTTCTACATTTAGATGAGTTCTACATTTAGATGAGTTCTTCATTTAGATGAGTTCTACATTTAGATGAGTGCTACATTTAGACGAGTGCTACATTTAGACGAGTGCTACATTTAGATGAGTTCTACATTTAGATGAGTTCTTCATTTAGATGAGTGCTACATTTAGACGAGTGCTACATTTAGATGAGTTCTACATTTAGATGAGTTCTTCATTTAGATGAGTGCTACATTTAGACGAGTGCTACATTTAGATGAGTTCTACATTTAGATGATTGCTACATTTAGATGATTTCTACATTTTGATCAGTTCTACATTTAGATGAGTTCTACATTTAGATCAGTTCTACATTTAGATGATTTCTACATTTAGATGAGTTCTACATTTAGATGATTTCTACATTTAGATGAGTTCTACATTTAGATGAGTTCTACATTTAGATGAGTGCTACATTTAGATGAGTTCTACATTTAGATGAGTGCTACATTTAGATGAGTTCTACATTTAGATGAGTTCTACATTTAGATGAGTTCTACATTTAGATGAGTTCTTCATTTAGATGATTTCTACATTTAGATGAGTGCTACATTTAGATGAGTTCTACATTTAGATGAGTGCTACATTTAGATGAGTTCTACATTTAGATGAGTTCTACATTTAGATGAGTTCTACATTTAGATGAGTGCTACATTTAGATGAGTTCTACATTTAGATGAGTTCTACATTTAGATGAGTGCTACATTTAGATGAGTTCTACATTTAGATGAGTTCTACATTTAGATGAGTTCTACATTTAGATGAGTTCTACATTTAGATGAGTTCTACATTTAGATGAGTTCTACATTTAGATGAGTTCTACATTTAGATGAGTTCTACATTTAGATGAGTTCTACATTTAGATGAGTTCTACATTTAGATGAGTTCTACATTTAGATGAGTTCTACATTTAGATGAGTGCTACATTTAGATGAGTGCTACATTTAGATGAGTTCTACATTTAGATGAGTGCTATATTTAGATGAGTGCTACATTTAGACGAGTGCTACATTTAGACGAGTGCTACATTTAGATCAGTTCTACATTTAGATGAGTTCTTCATTTAGATGAGTGCTACATTTAGTCGAGTGCTACATTCAGATGAGTTCTACATTTAGATGAGTGCTACATTTAGATGATTTCTACATTTAGATGATTGCTACATTTAGATGAGTTCTACATTTAGATCAGTTCTACATTTAGATGAGTTCTACATTTAGATCAGTTCTACATTTAGATGATTTCTACATTTAGATGAGTTCTACATTTAGATGAGTTCTACATTTAGATGAGTTCTACATTTAGATGAGTTCTACATTTAGATGAGTGCTACATTTAGATGAGTTCTACATTTAGATGAGTGCTACATTTAGATGAGTTCTACATTTAGATGAGTGCTACATTTAGATGAGTGCTACATTTAGATGAGTTCTACATTTAGATGAGTTCTACATTTAGATGAGTTCTACATTTAGATGAGTTCTACATTTAGATGAGTTCTACATTTAGATGAGTTCTACATTTAGATGAGTGCTACATTTAGATGAGTTCTACATTTAGATGAGTACTACATTTAGATGAGTTCTACATTTAGATGAGTTCTACATTTAGATGAGTTCTACATTTAGATGAGTTCTACATTTAGATGAGTTCTACATTTAGATGAGTTCTACATTTAGATGAGTTCTTCATTTAGATGAGTGCTTCATTTAGATGAGTTCTACATTTAGATGAGTTCTACATTTAGATGATTGCTACATTTAGATGATTTCTACATTTAGATGAGTTCTACATTTAGATGAGTTCTACATTTAGATGAGTTCTACATTTAGATGAGTTCTACATTTAGATGAGTTCTACATTTAGATGAGTTCTACATTTAGATGAGTTCTACATTTAGATGAGTTGCTACATTTAGATGAGTTCTACATTTAGATGAGTGCTACATTTAGATGAGTGCTACATTTAGATGAGTGCTACATTTAGATGAGTC
>JAGDYQ010000117.1:290492-318333 GCA_021962125.1 Bulinus truncatus | reverse complement strand
TCAGTGTAACTATACTTGACTGCTATAGTAAACTTTACAATCATCCAGGGTCATATGTACAAATTTAGGTCAGTTAGACTTGTATACATTACTAGCTTTACACCTGCTAAACCTTTGCATAGAGTTATATCCCCTTAGGCTTGATCGGTAGGCTAGAAGTTATTTTTTAGTTTCGGGCAGATCTTTGATTTTTTTCAAAATTGTATTTTTAAACTGGAATACTGTTGTATTAATTCTTTACTTTCGATTTAACGCAGAACCCAAATCGCTATTATTTTATTAGATTATAAATGATCCAAGGTATTTTCTTTAGACCTTAAATAAAAAAATAAACTTTTATAAGTAAGAGAATGCACTAAAAAATAAAACAAAACAAAAACATCTCATCCATATAAATAAAATATTCCGTATTTAAGTTTTCCTTCTAAAAAATATAATGAGTGCCCATCTAGATCATCTAATGTAAAGACGAAAATATTAATTGACAAATAACCTATGCTGTAATATTTATATTTGGTGTTTCACGGCTCACTACCCAAAAAGAGACTCCTCATATTAATTGAATAAAATTAATAAATCAAATCATCACAATAATTCAAGTGGATCATGGATTCAACTTAAAACATTCACAATTGTCAACTTACATAGCAACAACTAATGTTTTAATACATATTGTTGCTTGATTTGTTACGTAGATATATAAAAAGCGATAATATGAATATGTACATCTTTAGTTATTTAGGAAAATATATGGGTCAGTAAAGGACAATAACGAGTGGAGAAAGGTAGAACCCAACTCAGAACTGTACGAACTATACGAACAAGAACCAAATATAACAGCTGAAATCAAATGAATAGATCGAGGTGGGTATGGCACATAGAAAGAATGGAAAACAACAAAGGTCCAAAAGCAATATATAAGGCAACACCCAATGAGAAAAGGCCTAAAGGCAGACCAAGAAGCAGATGGTTAGAGTGAAGTTGAGAAAGACCTTAAACCCATAGGAGAAGACCATGGATCAGGAAAAGTAGAGAAGAGGCAGTGTGGCAGGCCAGGGCCCTAAATGGGCTGTAGAGCCAAAGGAAGAAAGAAGAAGTTATTGTAATAGCTAGTTTTTACGTTCATCTAATTATTTAAAAAATCAACAAAAGATTTGTAAAAGATTGCTTTCATTACTTTGTATTTTTTTTCATCGCTATTAAATACAATAAATTTCTGTTACCTGAAATGTTTTATTTTCCAACAAGATATAAACAGACACAGGTGGTATAGAACATTTTGTGTATTCCAGTTGATCATGACAATTTTAAAGCTGACAGTAACACCATTTGTATAAGATAAAGCCCACAAATATTTGACTAAGTTGAGAATCAGAACTATCAAAACAAAGATGCTGGTAAACTTTTGTCAGTAAGCATCCACTTGGAGAACCTCCTCTCTCTGACAAAACTGAATACGCCCAAGGTGCAGCTCTTAGAGATTTGTACATCGTTTGAACAGACACTGGTGCTCTCTCTGCTACAAGACGATGATGCATCTATGGAATCTTCGCTGGCTGAATCTGAGGTGGGCTTTATGGAGCTGGGGTTGAAGTCGTTCACCTCTATGATAATGGCCAAACAGTTTCATCAGGAATATGATGGGCGTCTTAGAGAATCTACGAAGATCGTAGTCATTATTCGAATCTTATTGCTAAAGTAACAAATCGCCGAGTTTTGTACTTTTTTCAGATGCTTTACTTTTTCGTCATCGTCAGTTCGGTCTAAAACCGAAGACTTAGCAACCTGTTTTAACTGGATTTTTTAAATACTGCACCTCTACTGGTGGTTGCATTAATAAGAGAGATCATACTTTTTTTATAAATCCAGAGTAAATTCTGGGTTTATCATAGACTAAACAATAATTATTACACACCACAACTGTGTCAAATAAGCAAGTCTTACATTTCACGCGTGTGTTGATCGACACAAGAAACATTTCGTTACACTTCCATTTCTCCTACATACACACTGTACGTTATAAACATCTAAAATAAATAAATGAATCGCAAAATGAAGAACACGATCAGTGACCCAAATTTTAACCCATTCACTCCAGAACCGCTGGTTAAGCTAAAGATTTATTTTAGGTATTGATCATTGAGCTTAATGGCTTTTGGTATCAGTGAGGGATGTTGTCGACAATGAGAAATCTGTTAACACTGGTAGACTGTTGATTCTGATGTACTCTGTTAACACTGGTAGACTGTTGATTCTGATGTACTCTGTTAACACTAGAAGACTGTTGATTCTGATGTACTCTGTTAACACTGGAAGACTGTTGATTCTGATGTACTCTGTTAAAACTGGTAGATCTGTTAATTCTGATGTACTTGTTAACGACTGGTAGACTGTTGATTCTGATGTACTCTGTTAACACTGGAAGACTGTTGATTCTGATGTACTCTAAGTTTAACACTGGAAGACTGTTGATTCTGAGTGTACTTCTGTTAAAACTGGTAGACTGTTAATTCTGATGTACTCTGTTAACACTGGTAGATCTGTTGATTCTGATGTACTCTGTTAACACTGGTGACTGTTGATTCTGATGTACTCTGTTAACACTGGAAGACTGTTGATTCTGATGTACTCTGTTAACACTGGTAGACTGTTGATTCTGATGTACTCTGTTAACACTGGTAGATTGTTGATTCTGATGTACTCTGTTAACATCATTGGAAGACTGACTTGATTTGATGTACTGTTAACACTGGAAGACTATGATTGATGGCACGTACTGGCTAACACTGGAAGAACTGGGGTTGATTCTGATGTACTTGTTAACACTTTGAAGACTGTTGATTCTGATGGTACTCTGTTAACACTGGTAGAGATGTTGATTCTGATGTACTGTGTTAACACTGGTAGACTGTTGATTCTGATGTACTTCTGTTAACACTGGAAGACTGTTGATTCTGATGTACTCTGTTAAAACTGGTAGACTGTTAATTCTGATGTACTCTGTTAACACTGGTAGACTGTTGATTCTGATGTACTTGTTAATAACAATGGTAGACTGTTGATTCTTTGATGTACTCTCGTTAACACTGGAAGATCTGTTGATTCTTTGGATGTACTCTGTTAACTAATGGTAGACTGTTGATTCTGATGTACTCTGTTAACACTGGTAGACTGTTGATTCTGATGTACTCTGTTAACACTGGTAGACTGTTGATTCTGATGTACTCTGTTAACACTGGAAGACTGTTGATTCTGATGTACTCTGTTAACACTGGAAGACTGTTGATTCTGATGTACTCTGTTAACACTGGTAGACTGTTGATTCTGATGTACTCTGTTAACACTGGTAGACTGTTGATTCTGATTTACTCTGTTAACACTGGTGGACAATGTTAATACTGGTGGACTATGTTAACACTGGTGGACTATGTTAATACTGGTGGACTATGTCAATACTGGTGGACTATGTTAATACTGGTGGACTATGTCAATACTGGTGGACTATGTTAATACTGGTGGACTATGTTAATACTGGTGGACTATGTCAATACTGGTGGACTATGTTAATACTGGTGGACTATGTCAATACTGGTGGACTATGTTAATACTGGTGGACTATGTTAATACTGGTGGACTATGTTAATATTTTTATACTCTGTTATCACTAGTGAGGCTGGGCTGTGCACTAATTAAAAACTAGAAACATGTAATGCCAATAAAGAAAAATAATTGTACATGCAAGTTTCAGTTAGAAGAAGCTCAGTTATTCAATCATAGTACAATAACTGGGGATCAAAATTGCCTCAAATTTTTATTTAAGGAAAAAAAAAGTAGCTATCATATGAGAGAGAGTGGGAGAGGTTGAGAGGGAGAGAGAGAGAGAGAGAAAGAGGGAGAGAGAGAGGGAGAGAAAGAGGGAGAGAGAGAGGGAGAAAGAGAGAGGGCAAAAGAGAGGAAAAGGGAGATAGGGGAGAGAGAAAGAGAGGGGGAGGGCGAGAGAGTGAGAGAGAGAGAGATGGGGGGGGAGACATACAAAGAGTCCAATGATTTTGATGGCATGATTTTCCCCCTCATTTTTTTTCATGTCTTGTTGAGGAAGTACATCTCTATACTTAAATTTCTCATTAAAAATAATCCGACTGAGCTCAAGAATTATGAGTGGGACGGATGGCCGAGTGGTGTAGATACTCGACTGTCCACCTGAGAATCCTGGGTTCGATCCTCTGTGAGGCCCATGGAATTTTTCCACTTGAAATTTGGTGCAAAGTCGTCCCACAAGTCCACCCAGATTTTAATGGGTACCTGACTTTAAGGTGGGGAAGTAAAGGCGGCTGGGCGTTGTGCTAACCACACAACCCCTTCATATGCCGAGGTTATAGAAAAAGATGAATTCTACACTTCATCTGACCCGATGGCCCGTAAGGGAATTTTTACTTTACAAGAAATATGTGATGGACATAACAGAAACAGATGCTTTATTACTGATCATGTAATCGCTATCGGTACACATTTTGCATTAACCTTTTCAACAAACCTAAAAACAAACCGGAGGATGACCATAGAGGCAATATCATCAAACTCGAATTTAAAATTCGTAAAATAGCTTGCAGATGAATTATGTATGCCAGTGTACTTAATTTGCACAAAAATGGAACATGGCGGTGGAAGATAGGTGCTGCCCGGGAATGACCGCCATTTCCACCTTTCCCTAGGTAAGCCAATAAATGTATCTTATTATAAAAAATTACTTAAGTTTTGTTTTCATCAGTGTTGGAATTCCTGTTTAGTTGAAGTATAAAAAAATAGCGTTATTCATTTACCAATGTGTAGGAATATGCATTGTCTTTAAAGAATTTTTTTTTAAATTAACAAAATTGATTGGCATGTACTGTACAATTGAATTGAAATTTAGTATTTAAAGACCATAATTGTTATTAATGTATATATGCTTTATTACAAGAAGTTATTTTTCTACTACAGCTATGGAGATAACTCCATTATTGTTGACATCTTGACATCAAACTTTCTAAAGTATCGATTATAGAACTTGGTTTGTAATATTCTCTCACTGGCGATAGTTGATGAATGCAGGGCAGGCCATTGAGGGAAATAGCCTAATGCCTTGAGCAGGGAAAGGAGCATAGTTGGCCTACATCTGCAGTTATTCATAATGAAAACTTTCTATCAGCTAAGGTGTACATTTATTTTCTTCAGATAACTCATCAACTGGTACGCTTAGATTCTATTATGTTCTAGCAATCAGTATGAAGCCAGTAACATTAGCATTGACTTTTAGCTTGACTGTGATAGTGTTGAGACCAGTAACATTAGCATTGACTTTAAGCTTGAATGTGTTTTAATATTTCGTTGCAATCAGTTAAGAACAAATACAACATATGTTATAGGGTAGATTTTTATTTCTACAGTTTTCTGCAGAACACAATTGTATGCAAATATACAGCACTGAATAGTAAAAAGTTAACTAAAATAAATAACAACAGAAAAAGTGTGTATGTGATTTGATCGGTTAAAGATTGAGCTGGATCACAAGGAGAAAGTAGGTCACATACGCCCCTGCAATCTGAAATGAACGAAGAAAACATACAATTGAAGGCTCTTGTTTTTAATTAGTTGAATTTACAAGGCATTAAATTGGTCGCAAAATAAGCGCGTAATATCGAAAAAGGGAGAGAAGGGTTAGGGAGAGAGGGGGGAGAGAGAGAGGTATAAAGAGCTACAAAGAGAGAAAGAGAGAGCTACCAAGAGAGATAGAGAAAAAGAGAGGTAGAGGGAAGGACGGAGAGAGAGAGGGAGGGAGAGAAAGAGGGAGAGAGCTACAAAGATTGAGCTACCAAGAGAGAGAGAGAGAAAGATGTCACATGTCAGATGAAATCAAGTCCAAGCCCTACCCTGCTTTCATCACCCGAGGGTGAGATAAGATAATATATAGGATAGACAAAGGTTTTGTCTTCCCAGCTGTTCGCCACTGTGGTCAGTCTGTCTAGTACCCACTTATCACGTTGTCACCTGGGAAGAGAATGTCTACATGGGAGATACTCTCTGTCTTTGTTATATTCAAGTGGGAGAGGGATGGGTTCTTTGTCCCTTTATTCCCCATGCTTGAAGGCGCCACTGATGACGCGTGATCGTTGTGACGTACACGGTCACTGCGATTGGTCAGTGAAGCGGAAGTCTCGGCACGCATGCCGGGAGATCCGATGTGCGTAAAACAAAAACAACAAAAAAAAGCAGTTTTTATTTTTCTAATACATTAGTGCTTAGACATTTGACATTTTTACCTGTAATACTTGAGACATGTCAGTATTGTCTGTTTCAATTTTAAATAACAACTCCAATTGTTCGTGAGCCTAAAATTGGAAACAACAACATTAAAGTTAATAAATCAGTAATAAAACACAATAATGCAATCATCTATATAATTAATAGCGTCTCGCTTCTTTGTTATATTAAAAGCATAAGTCAAGAATTCAAATTGGCGGCGTCTCGCTTCAATAAATGTTTTTAAAAAATCTACAGTTTTAAATAATTTCCGCTGTTTTCAAACATGAAACCCAAAGGCCAAAAATGTGAAATAATTCCATTTAAATATTTGTTTCTTTTTTTTTTCCTACAACATATTTCATCTTTATATTGTAATAAAATCATGAAAAAATCGGATCTGTCCGAAACCAAAAATAACCTAGCCTTCTGATCAAACCTAAGGGAATATAACTCTATACAAAGGTTTTGCAGGTGAAAGCTAGTAGACGAATGTAATTCTTGTAGCTTTGTAGTGTAAAGAGAAAGATTGTTGCAATTATGTACACATTCATTCATTGATAAATAAAGAAAAAAAATAAATTTTGCGACCATCCTAAAATTTTGTCTGCAGCCTACACTTTGACAACCACTGATCATTTATTTGATATTTACTTCTTTGGTTAAGAAAACCCAACAATTTTACTATACATGTACAAATTGAAATAATAAACAATATGTTTAAAAATCATCAACAGTCGAACGTTACGAATCTCTCGCTATATGAATATCTAACCAATTGATATAATGACATTCTTAGCGTAGAGTTTAAGAAGTCGATTTTCGTTTTTTTTCCACTAACACAGGCAGAAAAAAAAATTATAGAATAAAAACTGGAAACTTACAACTTCATGTAAACGAGACAAACTAAAAGACAGAGCCAGTGCTGTGAGTACATTGGTCATTAACCAGAAAATGTTGAGAGCGTAACCAAAGGCGTCGAAGTTTCTGAAGATGAGTTCATAGAGAATGAAACAACAGCCAATGATGGTGGCCGTATAGGTGACGGTCAGGTGCCACTTGAGGAACAGGTTGAAGATGTCCAGCAGGTCACACAGTCTCAAGTGACGTGTGCGGATGTCTTTGATCTTTGGAGGAATGTTGCCGCCTGCACTGTCGATCTATCAGAAGGTACATAAAGTAAATTAGAGCTGTTTGAAAAAAAAAGAACAACATTTAAATAGACAAGTACACCATAGTCGTTTTTAGATGTTTTTATGGGAGCCATAATCAGAAACTTGTAAAGATGATTGTGTCAGAAACTTGTAAAGATGACTGTGTCAGAAACTTGTGGAGATGTGTCAGAAGCTTGTAAAGATGATTGTGTCAGAAGCTTGTAAAGATGACTGTGTCAGAAACTTGTAAAGATGACTGTGTCAGAAACTTGTAAAGATGATTGTGTCAGAAACTTGTAAAGATGACTGTGTCAGAAACCTGTAGAGACGATTGTGGTGTGGACTTTTAGAGATGATTGTGTAAAAAACTTATAGAAATGATTGTGTTAAAAACTTGTTGAGACAAGTGTATCAGAAACTTGTAGGGATGATTTTGGTTCAAGGCTATTGTCGTAGACTCAGATTCGCTGGGAATCGTATTGGAAAGCCCTTTAGCAGCCAGCTTTCACATTTGCTCTGCTTGAAAATAAAATCGAAACAAGAAAAAAAAGACTCACGTGCTGCTGTAGAATGTTTGTCAATCTACGAAAGTGAGTTGCCAGTACGTGGGTTGTGCAGATGACGAAGGTGTTGGGTAATGTCCAGGAGGCAGTGTTCACAACGTGCACCACCATGGCCAGTACTAGTGTCCATGTGGTCACAGGTAATGGATCGATCAGATTGTGTAACATGTAATCCTGTAATTGTAATTAAAATCGATTCTTACAATGCGTAGGCTACTACTGTAGACCAGCGGTTTTGACTCATGGACAGAAGTGTAGCTAGCGTAAACTGCGCAGTGGGCAGACTCTAAAGCACCCCATTCCCATGACAAAAAGTGACACCCATGGCGGACCGTCCCCACAGCTCTTTTTTTTTAACTTTTTTTAATTTAATTTTTAAAAAAAATATATTTTAGTTTTTTTTTAAGAGTTCCTGATGAGTCCCTGTTAGACATTCACTGGTTAAGATCATTTATATTTATTACTTTACATACATAAGTGTTATTTTAAAACTTAGTACATTTTTATTTTATTTATTTATTTGGATATTTTCTCATGTACACTTACTTGAATGGAAATTTTCTCATAGAGTGAAGCTATTCCAACAGCCGTGACGTTGAACAGAAAAAACAAAGTTCCAATCAATGTAATAACGATCACATTTCTTCTACAATTGGTTGGCTCTAATCCTAACTCTCTTGTAATTGGATCCCAAAAAAGTTCTACCCATTTCATGTAAAAGTTTCTGTCAAGAATAAAAAAACACCAACAGCGAAAATGTTTCAATTAATATTACTTTGAAATTTTTTCTTCAATGCAGTTTGTTATAACTTTATTTTTTTTAATCTAATGCGTTATTTAATATATATATATATATATATATATATATATATATATATATATATATATATATATAAACACATAAAAGCCCATCCAACTTTTATTTTTGTTTAAAATTAAGGAAGAGCTATTCTAAATGTTAGTTGTTAATAAATTTCAGTAAAGATTGTACAAAGATAATAATTAAATTATATATGGAATAAACAACATCAACAACAAAAATAAGGACTGACAGTTTCTTCTATTTTTTTTTTTTTTTTTTAAAGAATTTTTTTTTTGTTTCGGAGAGTATCACAAAATATTTTGGCATGATATTTTGTGATCTCTCCTTCCTGGTCTGAGAGACATACCATGATCCACGGGGGATGGATCATAGGGGTTCTCTAGTCAGGAAAAAAAACCCATTACTTGCGAGGGTGGTGGTACTGTGGTCAATGAGGACTATCCGAGACCGCAGTATTCACAGCTGGCGGTGGTGACGGATGTGGTCGGCACACAACACCCTTCCACTCCGTCCCACTCAAGCACACCTGCGCAGCTTGCCATTTCCGGCTGAGGGTACAGGCACACTACACCCTCCCCTCTGTCCGAGTGGCAGGAAAAAACCCTTTCCTTGCCATTCTGGCCGACCGGCAGTACACACACCCTGCTGGTCTGGCCGGTTGGGGCAAGGATTAAAACCCATCTTTCTGCCATCCCTGCAGATGATAGCGGGCACACTCACCCCGCCGCTCTGTAGGCATGGCAGACGTGCATCAGCGCCGCCAACGATGTTGGTGTGGTAGGCACACTACACCCTACCATGCTGGCAATGGCGGCGTAAAAAAAAAAAAAAAAGACAGTTTCTTCTATAATAAAATTGTTCTAAATGAGATTATTTATCTATGTCAGAACTCCACTCTATCTTTATCGACAGTTGATGATTTATTAGGTCTGAATGGTTTGAATATTGCATGATGTATTCAAATATTATTCATTGTTACTAAATGCCATATGTATACACTATGGCGATTTCTATTAAATCTCTTATTGTTTATTTTATAAAATTGCTTTTTTTTAAAACTTATTTGGACTCAAAACACTAAATATCTTTTAAAGCTGCGATTGCTGCAGCTGAACATTTTCAAACTCAAACTAAAACATTGCATAGTTGGAACACAAACAAAACCAATAGCAAATAAAGGAAACCTTCAACTTGGAATAAACAAAACAAAGGTCATAACAGCTACTGCTTTTTTTTTTTAAATATCTTAAAAATACTATGTAAAAATAGTATATATCTTTTCTGTTAATTAATAATTGTGAACAACTTTATTTAAACAATTCAGCAATAGTGCAGGGCCGCCGTTAGAAGGGGATTATCCAAACACTTTTCAGGAGCCCTCGGCTTTACCTGGGGCACTTTCTATTTATTTTTTAATTATTAACAATATTTTATTTTGGGAGTTGTCAGAGTTTGTCGGGTGGGGGGGGGGATGGGGTCATGGGCGTCGCTAGGAATTTTTCCAGGGGGGGGGGCAAAATAACAACTTTATGACATTTTTTTTTAATGTAAGGGGGGGGAGCAAATGCCCCTCTTGCCCCCCCCCCCCATGAATACGCCCACGGATGGGGTATGTCATTCTGGCGGCGACGCTGGTCAATGTAAACAATGCTCACAATACTTTCTTCGAGTTGTTATTTCTTTATTGAACGCCGAACATAAAATAGTTAGTTACCTGAAATGTTGAATTTTCCAACACGATATAAACAGACACAGCGTTGTGAGAAATGCCATTTGTATATCTTAAGGCCCACAGATATTTGACTGTGTTGAAAAACAAAACCGTTGTAATGACGACGCTGTAGACTTTGGTCAGTAAACACGTCCACCTGGAGAATCTTCTCGCTGGCATCATGGGCTGGTGCACTATGCTAGAGGCATCTTGAGCATCCCTTGCTGGAGCTGATGCTGGTGCTCCTTGAGAACTTTCTCCTTCTGCAAGACGACGTGCATCTATGGAGACCTTCCTGGATGTGTCCGACACGGGCTCTATGGAGCTGAAGTTGAAGTCGTTCACCTCATGATAGAGACCAAACAGTTTCATCAGAACAATAATGGGTGTTAGAGATTTATGAATGTCACATTCATTTGTCAAATTGCTGCTGTAACAGTCATCAGAGTTTTTTACTTTAACCAGATGCCTTCCTTTGTTCATCGTCAGTTATAGTATTGATCTATAATTAGATTTTTAGAACTCACGTATAAACTAGAATAGCCATACTTTGAATACAATACGTAAGTTTAATGTAATTTTAATTGTAGTTTCACAAATGAACAGGTATAACACTTCTTATATAAGTCAATTCTTTTTTTTTGTTATGGTTTAAAAATAATTATCATTGCCAGTCCAAAATGTGGATTAAAAACAAGAATTTTTGAGCGCACATTAGTCGATATACACAGGAATACGTGTCTACATTCCACCTGCCCATATCAACACGGTTAATTGTAAACAGCTAAAGTAAATATAAATGAATTGCTACATGGAACTCACATATGGAATGACCCATATTTTAACACCATGACCGAAATTCAGATTTTAGAGACAAAGATTTAGTCTAAGTATCGATCGTCTAACTCGGAATCATCAAGGGAGGGAATAGTGACAGCTCGGTTTCACCTGTAACTGGGCTCAGTGGCGCATCTGAGTGGGGCGGAAAGGGAAGACCGCTCCGGGCGGTATCTACTTTGTCGCAATGTTGGAATTAAAAATAATCAGCGCGTGACACTTCTTGATTAAATAATATTACAAAACATAATAATTTCACCATTTAACACAAACTATTAAGGGGAAAATAAACGTACTTACCACAGATGTGAATAATTTTAAACCACCCACAGTTTCAATATATTTAGTTGAGATCTATTATATATATATATTATATTTTTAAAATATGGCTTATGGCTAGAGTTGCTTTTTTTTACTTTGGGTTTTAGTTTTCATAAATCGATTTTTTCCCCCTTTCTAGAATCAGACATATCTACAACTCACTGACATAAATATTCAGATTCATGGTCTGGGATTCTGACTAAACAACATAAAAAAACATTCCACCAATTGACCCTTCGGCAGAAAGTCAATATCGCGCTTTGCTGCAAGCCAATAGAAAATGCCCCTGGGGGCGGGGTGGGGGGCGGAGGGGTGTGCGGGCATGAAGCAAGGGCATTGATTTGGGTACGGCTAGGAGGGGAAGTTGTTTCATTGCTGGCAGCCTATCCAACATTTGGGCATATTTGTTGCGTTTTATTTAAAAAAAAAAACATTTTATATTATGTAAATACAAGAATACTGCATCCAATTTGAAAAAGGAAGTACATTTTTATATTTCTCTTAGATGTTAGATATGTGACGGGCATTCTAGATGTTGTTTCCGCGATTTTCATTAAAAACAACTTGGAACACTGGCACGTTATGACAAGCGCGATCAGTGAGAACAGAAATGTCATGTATTGCCCTTGTATTCGATATTTGATTTATTTACTTAAAGTACAAGTGTGAAAAATAGTTTTCAATAATAAAGATTTATTTAAATCGTCTGCTTAAAAAGCGGTTCAGTATTGAAAAAAATTGATACATTTTAGACTATCTTTAGCAAATGAACAAAATTTAATGTTTCAACTTTTCATACGGTTGTAAAATAGCATTCATTCCTAACCGTCTCTAATAAAATAAAAGTAAAGTTTCCTTAAACCCCAAAGGGCTCATACGGGCAGATGAAGAGTAGAATTCATCTATTTTAGTAACATGTAAAGGGGTTTTGTGGTTAGTTCAACGCCCAACCGCCTTTACTCCCCCAACTGAAAGTCTGGTACCCATTTAATGTTGGGTGGACTTGGGGACTTTCGTAAGGACCTGAACAAATCCCAAGGTTCGTACTCACTGAGATTCGAACCCGGGAACTTTTATGAGTGTGTCTAATAAAGTAAATAGTTTGCTAAAAGAAATCAGAAATTAAAAAAAAAAAGAACTGGCAAGCCGCTAAACAAAGTGATGTATTTGCAGTTGGCGCCTTCTTTTGTTTACTTTGTGTTCCAACATTAAAAAGATAACAAAAGAATGTCAGATCAATTTAAGAATGAACAGTTTGGGTATATGTGAGATGTAATAATTAGGGATATGACGAAGTTCGAATTCGAAACCGACGACATTCGAACTTCGACGTTTCTTGAGCAAATTCGAATCCGACGGATTTAAAAAAAAGTCAGTTGGATTCGAACTTGAAAAATTACCGTTTTCAGATCAAACACGGCCGTAGAAATCGTAAATGAAATTTCAAAACCTAGAGATTTTCGAAAACCCGAAATAAAGAAAACAGATAAAACTAAACTCTTGGACCCTTACTCAGCTGTCCATAGATTAGACGTCGTGTTTGGTCATGAACGTAATTTAGATACACCGCTCACGCCAAACACTGTTTTCATCCGAGATTTCTAAACCTCGGAATGGATATGCGGATTGGAATGGCGGAGTGGATGTGTGGATTGGAATGGCGAAAAGCTGGTTATGTGTGACCAATTGGAGTGAGTTGGAATGAGATTTGGAATGACTTGGAATGAGTTGGAGGAATGACTTGGAATGAGTTAAAATGACATTTGGAATGAGTTGGAATGAGTTGGAATGACCTGGGATGACGTTTGGAATGATTTTAAACGAGTTAGAATGACGTTTGAAATGATTTGGAATGACATTTGAAATGATTTGGAATGCCATTCTGATTTGGAATGGTTTGGTATGAATCGGAATTACAATTCGAACGATTTGGAATGATTTGGAATGACGTTTGAAATGATTTGAAAGATTTGGAATTATATATAGATTTAGGTATATTATATATATATACACACACACATATATATATATATATATATATATATATATATATATATATATATATAGTTGCGTGCTGGATTAAGTGCCACTTCTACTGTGTATTTAGTATCTTGTCTGCTTAGGATTCTTTCACTCTGTAGCCACTCGTCCTATTATAGATAGTCTAAATACAGACGCTTTCAAACTCCGTACAGTAGTATTTATAACAGAGGCACTTGGATTCCTTGTATATGGTAATATTTATTATAAACACAAGGTACATCACATGCAATATGGCCCAACACCAATTTCAATACGTACAATAACATCAATTTCAACTGATAATCTACTTGTGTCCATTCTCGGCTCTATCTAGAAATCTAATGTCCTTTCACTATGGTCACTAGCTTATATCAGAGAACGAAGTCGAACCCATCTCAAACCAGGTCATGTGACTGGTCTCTTGACCATCGTCCTGATGCTAGGGGAGGGGAGCGACAGTTTTTCACCCCCATAAAAATTAGATAAGAAATACGACAGAAGTAGAATTAAAGAGAATTTTATTTTATGCAAAGCATCTTGTACTGATGATTCATTAACAATGTGGCTACCTGTGCTTTGTAATAGTTTATGCTGCTGTTCATGCTAAAGAAATGCTAAAAATCCTTGTTTTCATAGGGGGGGGGCACGGGACTGACACCTTGGTATACTCCCTTTTAGCCAAGTGTTGACCCAAATCCGAATCCGCATTCGAATCCGACGGATTTATATTTGCCAAATCCGAATCCGACGGATGCGGATTTTCATCAGCTCCGTCACATCCCTAGTAATAATTATCTTTGGTTTTACTTTCAGTGTCAGTGTCTGCGTTTTAGAAAAATCACCATTACAATACGTTCTGCAGGTTTTATGCTTGAAACCTAATTTTTGTCCCATTCTTTATATTCATGGAATTGTATGAAGCTATGTTAATATTTGATCTGTTAAGCCTTTATTGAGCCAGCAAACAGTGGCCACACTAGGCGGTAACGGAGAGGGGGGGGCGGTCTGTCCCGGTGGAGGGGTACTTATTTAGCCCCCAAGCGATATACGGTATTTTCAACACTTTTGTTCTATATTCAACCCCCCCCCCCGGTTGCCCGTGGCGCTACGTACTCCACTGACTGCATTTATTATTGAGGCGTAATGAAGACGGCCGCCACTGCATACTTACTATTGCTCAAGGCAACAGTGACTTAGGGAGAACCATGGAAGCTGTAGTAGTAGGTTAAATTCGGAACCTGTCATCTTTAACACACAAGGTCATGCTCGCCACCACTCTGCAGCCGAATATCACAATGGATAAAACTATAAAGTTCCCTTAACCCTAAAGTATCGGGGCAGATGAAGTCTTAGAGTTAATCTGTTTCAGTAACGGCATAGAAATGAATCAAAGAATACATCTTTGTTAAAAGACTGATATTTATATATTTAGGAAGTTTATTCTATTCCAGGGCCTAACGTTGAATGCGAGTGATATGGTTAGACGTATAACCATTGAGCCGATAAACTGATGAAGAGTATTCTCACAAATCAAATGAATGCTCGTCATTCCTCTGCTGCTTACATTGGAGCAATTTAGTTTATTATTTTTATTTACTTAGAATTCAAGATCCAAAGGTGAGACAGGTAAAATTTTGAAATAATTATTGCTTTAATAGTGAGCCATTCTTTAGCATCAGATTTAATAAGAATCAATTACTTGAGGTTGCTTTTTTTTAATTGCCATAATTCTATGGGATATTTTGTCTAAGATAAAGTAATTGACGAGACTTTTATATAAAATTTGTTAAAAGTGTCCTAACGGCAGTTGTAGCCATTTCGGGCGCCTAGTGAGCCCATACGAGCACCTTTGATACGGAGTTTATAGATAAACTGATCAGCATCTACATTTCAAAATACCAGTACATAATTACAAAACAAAAGAACGATCAATATTCTTGAATATATTTATGAACTGTAAGCGTTAGTGATTATAAAAGTGATTATATATATTTAAAGCAACAACTTGACACAGTGTATGGTGTGCATTACTGGCTTAAGTCTAACAAAACTGTATTCTTTTTTTTTTTTGTTTAATTGCAATCATGACACAAAAACTAAGGCAGATAATAAACATGTATATATGTCTCAGTGTCGTATAAATTGCAGAAACTTTACACAATAGATTCTAGAGTTTCTAGCCCGCTATTATTCATGTTCATTTTTAGCCTTATACAATAAATTATCCTAATTAAAACGAGGAATATAGTTTTGTAATAAAACGTGTGTGTTTATCTTTGTCTAGGGGTGTGAGTACGAGGATTCGGGGAGGGGTCAAGAAATGGCTATTTAATAAGCTTCTGCATCTTAGTCTTTTTAAATATCCGACAAGCACTTTTGTCAAATTTATCTGGATAGTCCAAAGTCTAAAATAATAATAATAATATTAAGTCTATTGTGATTATCTGACTTTTCTAATTTTCATCTCCACATATGTCAGTGATGTTGTACTGTCCAACGTGTTCCAGATTATTCCGGTCCTGTCATTAACATCCCAGACACCGTTCAAATTACTGAAGTCTCCATAGCAACTGTTCAGCCACCATCCTCCCCTGAAGACTGTACAGTAGTATGTCTGAGTGAAGTAGTCTAAGGAATCCATGGTCATGAAGGCGGAGTTGTTGCTGTGGGGGCCAAAGGCGTCATAGCTGTCGCCGTTGTAGTTCCCGAGTCGGAGAGTGTAGTTAGTCTATTCATCCTCTACTAGAATGGCGTCGTAGTGGGCGATGTATTTGTTGCTTTGGAAAGTCATGTCGATCCTCAGCTCAAACGTATCCTTGAAGAAGAACAACCAGAAGAATTAGCGAACTCTTTAAATGAAATGAATCTCTTTGAAACAAGTGTGTTAGTTACAGAGCCGTTCTTAAGTGTTTGGAGGCCCCAGGAAGATACATTCATAGATATTTGGGGGCCTAGACAGAGTTATCTGTTCGAGCCTTCTTGGCAAAAGATTTAGTAAGAATGAATATTTGCCCTAGACGGTCGCCTAGTAAGCCCACCTTTAAGAACGGTCCTGTATATATATATATATATATATATATATATATATATATATATATATATATATATATATATATATATAAGCGATTTGGGTTCTGCGTTAAATCGAAAGTAAAGAATTAATACAACAGTATTGCAGTTTAAAATCAATCATGAAAAAATCGGATCTGCCCGAAACCAAAAAATAACTCAGCCTACCGATCAAGCCAAAGGGGATATAACTCTATGCAAAGGTTTTGCAGGGTATAGCTAGTAACCCCGTGTAATACACTTTGTCCAACTTTCATCGTTTTCAAGGGCTATCAAAAACTAAACCATGTTCTTTCCTCACTACCCTTACCACCCCAGTTCACAAGGTCATTTTTCACTAATCACGCATACACACACACAAGTTTCTCAATCCAATTCTGTCACCAGTCAACCATATCATTTACAAAAATTGTATGATTGTTGAGGATCCCAGACGGGCCCCCAGATGTTGAGGTCCCCTTTGAGGGTATCCTTGGCTTGTTGCTAAGAGTATGAGGGTTGACTCAATGATGACTCGTATTTATATTTGTGTTTCTGCCACACACAGTCTCACCAACAATTAGACGTATAACAAGTGATGAATAATCAATTCCACAAGCGTGTGTACAACACTAAGATTTGTTTATTATACAAAGGCACCAGTCCGTAATAGGGATCTGGTGACTTGTCAAAAGCAAAGATAATTCAAACTGCAGCAAATAATCCAATATAAAATGAATGATGGGAACAAATGCGTTATCGCTAGATAAGTCTCTCTCTCTCTCTGTCTCTCTCTCTCTGTCTCTCTCTCTCTCTCACTCAGAGACACAAAAAATCGACTCGGTCACTACTCAGACCCTCCGTCGAATGCCCGCGAATCTATATTTCATTCTTCATATCCCTTTCTCCCACGTGACCCTTAGCCAATCAAATATAATATAGGTTTCTTTCAAACTTTCAAATTAGGGGGTGGAGCCTAGATGAGGAGGGGGGGGAGAAATACTTCGTATAGACAAAGACCTTAGTAACTGGACATCGAGCGGGTCGCTGTCCCTTTGAAGAAGCCGACCGGAGAATAGTCCGGTGGTCGGAGAATATTTCCCCTGGAATGTAACGTGTTTCTGTTACCTCCCTGCCTCGTACACCTGGCTGATGACGCAATTAACGGGGGTGGGTTAAAAGGGGGGAAACTGGAGCACGGGAACGTATATTACTATACATGGTATAATATACACCTTAACGTTAGTAATATTATTAAGTTAAGGGTTGGAGTAAGGGGATAGTTTCAACATATTAGTCACAACCCGTGACAATGATGCTAGCTAAAGTACAATCAAAGTATCCGTTTACTTCACAGAACATAAATTATACAGAAAACGCATCGACAATTTGATAGTCCTCTAACAATGACTTTAAAAAATCCGCCACTTGTGTTATTTTCCTGATAAATAGTTGTAGCACCTAAATATTGATACATAATAGAATAATATACAATTTTGGCGGCTTTCGAAAAAAAAAATCCATTTAAATTCTGTATAATTTATATTCTGTGGATTACTTACAGAATTCGTCAGCTGATGAAGATTTTCATTTCCGAGCCAAAGGTCACCTGAAAATGATCCGAATCCATTTCTGTATTCTTCAAATGTTCTGTTAAAGTTAGTGTCGCCTAGGGTTCGACGCTTTAGTTTTATTTTTCCAAGAATAGAAATCAATTATGTCTAATTATTAGTGTGAATTAATTATTTGTATATCAAACTTTATTATTTTAAGTTGAGAAAGAAATAATAATTAATATCTTATCCTTTATTATAAACAATAAGAAACCTTAGCTTCTAAATCGATGTTTACAAATATGGAGATCACAGTCAACAAAGTACTATGTGATCATTACAGTGGGAAAATTGAAAATTTCAGATCTCCACTATACTTTTTGAAAATTTACCTGAGCTATTTCATGAACGATTTCCGAGTGTTTACTTCTATAAAACCAATTAATAAATTATAATTCGTTGATATCAGTTAATAATTAACCTATTGATGAATTAATAAATTACGATCCACCTCTAATAATATATATGTCTGACTGCCGAAGTAATAATCGTACATGTATTTATTGTACGACACATAGTGTCACAGTGAACGGTACGTTCCCCTTAAAACACAAAGTATTAAGTATAAGTAGCCAGACGTAGCCTTCATTGCATTGTATTATAACACCGCAGCTAACCAGTGATCAATTATGAGGTATATCAGAGACGCTTCATGTCTTTATATAACATAAACATCCGATATAGAGCTGTATCTTAGTCATTTTTACAAAATTAAGCAAGAAGATTATACAATAAAAAGGTATTTTCATTGAGAGCAGCACTGATCTCGACCAAGAACCCAATATGCCACATTGAGCTAATTAAAAAAAAAAGACTGAAATGACTCAATTGTGTGATACTAAAGACTTCACTGTATGATTTACCTGAAGCTGTCTTTGTCTTATATATCGTATCATACATACAACTTACCTGTATGACTATCCATCCACCGTCATCAGTCTGAGTGTCACAGAAAACAAACATGGAACCCCGGAGTTTCACTACAATCCTGGCATCTTTAACTGCCATATTTCGCTCACATTTGGTGGGCTAGTCATGACCAAAAGAAAGACAAAGACAATCTAAGTGTCCTATCACAGAATGTATATCATTTATATTATGTGTATTGTACACTGTAATATGTTTGTCTCCCTTCATTCACAAACTCATATACTAGCTATTTTTAGTAGGGGTATGAAGTCCCTGTAAGGATGATCCCTATTAACCACTAATGGGGCTGTTTTTATGGTGCCCTTCTTTCATCCCCACCAGAGCCGATAGTGCATTGGCCATGGAGGCCCTAGCGAGGACTTTAGCCAAGACCTGAAAAATGTCCTTAGTCCTCATCGGAGATCGAACCAGGTACCTTCAGGTTGATTCCTTAGATTTTTGTTGCCCTAGGCTCCGACTTTAAGAGAAATTTGTTGCCCTGCAATGTTTAATCCCCTATCACACAATATTTAATAGGAATTATAACTAGATTGGTGTCCTGTAGACAGGCCTACCGACAGAAATTTTGGGCCCCTAGGCAGGGCTGTCACGGGCCCCGCGTGCTGATAATAATATTTTCAAAAGTAGATTGGCCAGCTCAGTCCGGGCCCCTAAAACTTGCCCTAAAACTCGCCGGGCCCCTAGGCATTCGCCCCCCCCCCGCCACCCCTCTCGCCGGCACTACCTGTAGACAGTAAAGTTAATCTATAGATAAGAAACATTCTGTTTTAATTTTTAATTGCGACATTTGTTTCTGTTCTAGTTTTACTTTAAAATTACAGCTTTTACTTTTATAAACTTTTCATATGTTTAATAAGCTGTGGCTAGGTTCATGGGTTTTGTAAGTTCTCAAATCGTGTAACTAACTTTTTGACCTTTTCTGATTTAATGAGAAGAATCAAACTCAGCACACTTATAGATTCCACAATACAATACACGATTTTGATAATTTGTATTCTAAACTGGGATACTGTTGTATTAATTCTTTACTTTCGATTTAACGCAGAACCCAAATCGCTTTTATATATTTATCCTTTTTTTCAATGCGTTAAGTTCAGCTCAGTTGATTTTTCATTTTCGCGTTTGTAGAGTAACAACTGTAGTTTAGATGAATTACATAATTACAGCACTTACTTGTAGATGAGATCTCAGAAATTCAAATCCATCTTCCAAACTATGTGAGACGTTGTCCAGTGCTGACTTGATGTATTCGTCGCTGATTTGACCGCTGACGGGACTACAGGTATTGTTCATTGTAACATTCGTGACCTGTTTGGTATTGTTTATGGTCTCCAGGAATGTGTTTGCTATATTTATTTGTCCTCGTACTTCTGAGAAATTAACTCCGACACTGTCACTTAACCCAGAGATCATATCTGCCAAGTTTCTTGCTAAGCTCATCATGTAATCATCGCTACAGCTACTAGCGTTGTTGATCGTTTGTGTTTCGCCGCTGGTCATGTTTTGTAGCCTGGATCCAATGTCCAGCTGGAGTAGTTTCACGTTGGTCAAATCTTCTCTCAGCGATAACGACATGGTGCTCAGGTTTGATGTTATGTTTTCTAGTAATGCAAAACAGTTGTTCATGACCACATCGGTGTTCCATAGTTTTAGATTCAACTCACTGATTTTCTGTTCCAAGTCACTGGCAATTAATTGAATGTTATCCTTTATCTCCGTTACGCCGCTTTCTAATGAACTCATTTTCCCAGCCAATTCCGAAGTTAGTCTGTCGATCTTCGAAACAATTGTGTTGGCAAAGACAGACATTCTGGCGGACAACTCGTTCAGGAGCTCGGCGTTTGTGTAGTTCAAGTCTCGTATGTTTGGCGGCGATACCACGGCAGAGAGGCTATCCGGTTGACCGGTCACATTGACAAAGTCCAGCTCACATGAGTAGCTGCCCATCAGGCAGTCCGAGTTGTTCGTGAACCTCACCGTCAGGTCCGAATGGAAGCGAGATATAGATCCCCTGACGTCGATGTCCGAGCGCGTGACCTGGACAGTTCCTTGATGGAAGGTCGATATGGTGGCAGCGGTAGCCGGTCTGTCAGGGGAAGTGACGTCAGACACCAGCATGCTGATGATGGTGAGTATGTTGCCGTTCACGCTGGTGTCCACCGAGCACCGAAGCTGACCGCAGTAGTCCACGTCGCCGTCGGTGAAAGGACTTCTGTCAAAAGTCACATTGAGACCTAAGGATGATAAATGTCCAACCAGCCATGGTCAAACTCCGACAACCTGATACGACCCACCAACCATTTCAGAGTGAAGCACAAGAATAGCCCTTTATGTAATGACCTTTAATAGCCCTTTATGTAATGACCTTTAATAGCCCTTTATGTAATGACCTTTAATAGCCCTTTATGTAATGACCTTTAATAGCCCTTTATGTAATGACCTTTAATAGCCCTTTATGTAATGACCTTTAATAGCCCTTTATGTAATGACCTTTAAATGTAATGTTTATTAATCAATACAAACGCTCCATCCATATATTTTTGGTCAGGCCCGCTTGTCAAATTTACGAATCCAACGTGGTCCGCGATCCAAAAGTTCACCCACCCCTGCTTATAGACTGTGCCATCTTCAGCTTCTGGACCGAGAGGCTATTTATTAATAATCATGTATTGTAAAGAGGGAGATAATTAGAAAAACCATTCCAAATGTTGTGTGTGGGGGGGGGGGGGAGAGGTGAGAGAGAGGGCGGGGGTCCTCGCACTATTTAAGGAAAGTTTCAACGGCTGGACGTTTACAGGGCATGCGATCCTATTCAAATGCTGCTAATAAAAATCATAAAACCTGAGTGGGATGTCGTAAATATCAATTGTGTAACAAATAGTTCTGGGGGAGCACAGCTGTAGCCAGAGGCTCAACTAGACCAAACTTTCAGCGGGGGGGGGGGCAAAAAATCACTTGTATTAAACATCATGAGGTACAACTTACTTACATGTGACTAATTTTGGTCTAATCTTATAATTTTTTTTTAATTTCGAGGGGGGGGATGCCCTCAATGCGCCACTGGCTGTAGCTGACAATCCCGTGAGTTAATGTTTGTGTGGAGGGCGTCCTTTAGATCTGAAAAGTGCAAAAGTACTAACAAAGCTATTTATATCTATGGTACTAACATAGCTATTTATATCTACGGTACTAACATAGCTATTTATATCTATGGTACTAACATAGCTATTTATATCTTTGGTACTAACATAGCTATTTATATCTATGGTACTAACATAGCTATTTATATCTATGGTACTAACATAGCTATTTATATCTATGGTACTAACATAGCTATTTATATCTATGGTACTAACATAGCTATTTATATCTATGGTACTAACATAGCTATTTATATCTATGGTACTAACATAGCTATTTATATCTATGGTACTAACATAGCTATTTATATCTATGGTACTAACATAGCTTATATCTATGGTACTAACATAGCTATTTATATCTATGGTACTAACATATTTATATCTATGGTACTAACATAGCTATTTATATCTATGGTACTTCGGACACTTCCTTTTCCCAACTCCCATCCCTCAGCTCAGGGACTTGTGTGCCCGAACAACCAGCAATAATCTTCCAACACTTAATGTTTGACAGAAACATTTTTCTTACTCTGTGACAGTCTTATCTCGGCAAACACCACACACAGAACAAGCTGATGCACAAAACTTGCCATGATTTAAAAATAAAACAAAAATAAAAAACTAATTTTGAGTCCTCCCTTCCAAAGTAAATTTAATTTAAAACATCCCTGGCTTCATCATCATTTTAAATATCACAATATGAAGTTAATTGACAATAAGATTTAAAAATAGTCAAGAAGTTATGTAGGTTATGTGCCTCTCCATAATTCAAATATGTTGCCATCTTTACCATCAGCGTTTCTAGTACAAGGTTTGAGGAGGGGACAACAATATAAACACATTCAATATAATTTATCGAAGTTTCCTTTAAAAGTCTGTATCTTTATCTCTGGCAGAGGTATACCTAGGGTGGGGGTATGGGGGGGGGGGGTCCAAATTCGAAAGTACATTATCTTACGTCAGGTGTCGAATGTCAAAATGCAGAGGCCCCCAAAGGCCCCCCTACCGGGCCCCCAAATCCCTAGGTTCGGCACTGATCTCTGGCTATCAATCAATACATTTTTTTTAAATCCCCCACCCACCATTGAGTCTGTTGGTGACAGAACGCAACACTGATGACGTAACAATAATAGTTTTGTCATTATTTTTTCCCCTCCATATATACAAAAGCGAAGACAGAAAACTTGCATTCACGTTGTTTTAATTTTATTAGCAATTTAAGTGTTATAGTTTAACGATATGTAAATATTTTTTTCGCCAAAATACTACATTATTTATATATATATATATATAATAAGCCAGCAAGTTGTTCATTTGTTCTCTACTACTCTTATCCCCCCCCCCCTTTTCCCCGATTTCTCGATTTCAAACATTCCTAATTTTCAATGTGCTCAAAAGGAAGAGATTGTATGTATAGATCCACTATTTAGGGCAGTTTCTGTAGCGCCCGTTTTACACCATAGCCGATAGTGCAATGGCCATGGATGCTTCCCGGGGGCGGGGGGGGGGGGAGAGATTAGGTGACCTGAGTATTTGGGTCATGAACCAGTAAGCTTTACTGCTCAACCGAGTAACTCCCGAACCCTCATAAGTATCAATTATAGTTCTCAGAGTGAAACATATTGCTGTTCCCTAGATACATAATGGCTTAATTTATATCTACGCCCCTGCTGTAACTTTGTAAACTAAACCCTAACACTCAATGAATATCTGCAATGTCACTATTCAGCTGAAAAAAATGTGTGGATAGTTGACTTATCTTTTTTCAAACACCACTCGTTCTAAGAAACCCTTCTTTGTGAAATGTTTTATCATTAGCTTCACCGCATATTACAGTAGACTTGATATCATTATATAAACAAACAAACAAACAATTTATGAGTCAACCTTATCACGTATTAACATTTTATTAATACAAATATTGTGATCATGTCATACAGAGAAGGCATACATTGTTTTGGTCTACTAAGGACTTTTTTTTTAAAAGTAGATACTCAATAAGAAGAGTGATATATATATATATATATATATATATATATATATATATATATATATATATATATATATATACTTACGGCCAATGTTTGCTAACTGGCAAGATACATTTTGCTAACAGATTGATCACTGTCGTTATTTAATATATATATAATTTTAGATTTTTACTATTGGTTAAAACTAAAACATTAAGACAATCGATGCTCATACATTATATGGACAGCGAGCAACATCTAGTTAGAGTTAGACTGTCAATCAAATAAACAAGTAGACAGAATAGCAGCCATGTAAACAGGGGTGGGATTGACGGCGTACGCATATAACACCCCGGGGCCCTGCACCGTAAGAGGAGCCCAGCAAAGCCCAACTTTAATCACGCAAAAACTCCACTTATTTATGTCTCGCTTTGATCAAAGGAGCCGATATTTTCTTCTGCATACGGAACCCAATAGATTTTAGGTTATATTTGAAGGTATACTTTACCAACTCAATAACATGCTTTGAAGTTTCGTGGGGATAAACAATGCCCGATGGTGCGTAAATGATTTACTGGTGCGAAAATGATTGACTGGTGCGTCACTGCTTGACAGATACCAAGCTTATTTATATTCCCATTCGACTGGGACTGGGTTTCTACATTATCTATAATGTTGTGGCTACATAATACTATATTTTAATACAATATCAGCAAATAAAACGAAAATAGAATGCAAATAAACAATTATGTACATGTACAGATGAGATATATTTTTGTTAAATTTAACATAGCAGATATGTACACACAAAAAAATACCCTTTTAAGATGAAGTGTTATTGTTATTTACACAGCATGATACATACATTTATTTGTAGAGTGACATTATCGAACTCTAACGTCCGATCAGATTACATCGATATATTTGATATTTGATTGATAATTTAGGTGAATTTAACAAAGATGTTTTTAAGTTTCAGTCTTTTTTTTGTGTGGCATATTAAACAATCAGTCATCAATTAAGACAAGAACTAGAGATCAGTTATTACATTTGGGGGAGGGGAGCTTACCAAACCTAACATTAGCTTGGAAAGCATGAGTATTATATAGTATATAGTGATGCTAAACATTTACCAATGTCTCCCGCGGTGCCTCAATGTAGTGTTGTTTTAGTCCGAGGTCATATTTTAGTTTCAGTTTTTAATTCGTTTTTTCTGTAATAATTTCAGTTTTCGTCTAGTTTTAGTCTTGCTTCTAATTTTAGTTTTAGTTTTCGTCGACGAAAAGTCAACATATTCGTTAACGAAGGTTTTAGTTTTAGTTTTTGTGAACGAAAGCACCACTATATTTAGTTTCAGTTTTTATTTCGTTTTGTCTGTAATAATTTCAGTTTTCGTCTAGTTTTAGTCTTGCTTCTAATTTTAGTTTTAGTTTTCGTCGACGAAAAGTCAACATATTCGTTAACGAAGGTTTTAGTTTTAGTTTTTGTGAACGAAAGCAACACTATATTTAGTTTCAGTTTTTATTTCGTTTTTTCTGTAATAATTTCAGTTTTCGTCTAATTTTAGTCTTGCTTCTAATTTTAGTTTTAGTTTTAGTTCTCGTTGACGAAAAGTCAACATTTTCGTTAACAAAGGTTTTAGTTGTCGTCGACGAACACAACACTACCTCAATGGCCATTGTACTCTCAGCTGTAGTGGGGATGAGACAAGGGCACCACTAAAAACCCTCCCATTGGTTGTTTATAGGATCTAAGAGATAAACATCTTATCATTACAGGAACTTTAAAACTAACAACATTTTACGGACTCCATTGACATATAGACCTACTTACGTTGTGTTCAGTAATGAATGTCACTTAGTTTTGTTTAAAAAGAATCCCAATCTATCTAATTAATTGAATTCTTAAAATAGTATTTTTTTTTCCTTTTACATAAAAATTTTTGTACACGGAAAAAAATCAATACAAATGCATCTTACGGCAACATTGAGCAAACAATAATAAAAAATATAGATAATTTACTTTAAGTACAAGTAATAAAGAAAAGTTGTCAATATTTACAATGGAACAAGCAGCCCTTTTAAAAAAAAAATACCGCCATGTTTAAAACAAAACAATATCGTTTTGAAATCTCATATTTATTTCATAAAACAGCATCGTGTTCAAAAATGAGTCTGTGTTTAACACAAAAAAAAATTATGCTTAAAAAATATTATTATCTGTAATAACTTAGCTATGTTTAAAAATACTGACATGTTTTAAAAAAAAAACAGAACAATGCTTAAAATCACCTTCATATTGTTTTTTTATATACACCATTTTAGAAATCACCATCATGTTTAAACAACAACTTCATGTTTAACTTCATGTTTAAAATCACCATCATGTTTAAACAACAACTTCATGTTTAACTTCATGTTTAAAATCACCATCATGTTTAAACAACAACTTCATGTTTAACTTCATTGTTTTAAATCACCATCATGTTTAAACAACAACTTCATGTTTAACTTCATTGTTTTAAATCACCATCATGTTTAAACAACAACTTCATGTTTAACTTCATTGTTTTAAATCACCATCATGTTTAAACAACAACTTCATGTTTAACTTCATGTTTAAAATCAACATGTTTAAACAACAACTTCATGTTTAACTTCATTGTTTTAAATCACCATCATGTTTAAACAACAACTTCATGTTTAACTTCATTGTTTTAAATCACCATCATGTTTAAAAATAACAACTTCATGCTTTAATTTCATGTTTAAAATCACCATCATGTTTAAACAACAACTTCATGCTTACCTTCATTGTTTAAAATCACCATCATGTTTAAACAACAACTTCATGCTTACCTTCATTGTTTAAAATCACCATCATGTTTTATGTTTAAAAACATAGCCATATTTTAAAAAACAAAAAACACCATTTTAAAAAATCAACTTTCATGCTTCAAAAACAGCATCATGTTTTAAATCACCATCATATAATTAATTGCGTTCAAAATAGATTGTAGATGGACAAGGCAGTTAGTCTGCGGGAAGGAACTGTGTTAGATGTAATATGTCAGTGGTTTGGCATATGCTTTTTTTTCGTTATTAGATTTAATATGACAGCAATACAAAGACATTTAAAATCTTACATAAACAGTGTACTTTCGTCAACTAAATATGTATACAATATTATGTATGTAACACGTAGCTAACATAAAAAACAAATCTAAAAAAAAAAACAAAAAAAAAAAAACGAATTTCAGACTGAATTCTAGATCGTGTTTCATTTTAATCTAGTACATTCTAGCTAATACCGCTTTCAATGAACACAGCTACGTTCATCAGAACCCATAAACAATATTATAGTTTTAAAAATCTAACTGAGCATTGAAATACAATTTGAAAACGTAAGGGAGGTAAAAGAAGCAATA
>JAGDYQ010000117.1:272028-289992 GCA_021962125.1 Bulinus truncatus | reverse complement strand
AGAGTAACAACTGTAGTTTAGATGAATTACATTAACACAGCACTTACTTGTAGATGAGATCTCAGAAATTCAAACCCATTGTCCAAACTATATGAGACGTTGTCCAGTGCTGACCTGATGTAGTCGTCGCTGATTTGATCACTGACGGGACTACACGTATTGTTCATTATAACATTCGTGACCTGTTTGGTATTGTTCATGGTCTCCAGGAATGTGTTTGCTATGTTTATTTGTCCTCGTACTTCTGAGAAATTAACTCCGACACTGTCACTTAACCCAGAGATCATATCTGGCAAGCTCATCATATAATCATCGCTACAGCTAATAGCGTCGTTGATCGTTTGTGTTTCGCCGCTGGTCATGTTTTGTAGCCTGGATCCAATGTCCAGCTGGAGTAGTTTCACGTTGGTCAAATCTTCTCTCAGCGATAACGACATGGTGCTCATGTTTGATGTTATGTTTTCTAGTAATGCAAAACTGTTGTTCATGACCACATCGGTGTTCCATAGTTTTAGATTCAACTCATTGATTTTCTGTTCCAAGTCACTAGCAATTAATTGAATGTTATCCTTTATCTCCGTTACACCGCTTTCTAATGAACCCATTTCCCCAGCCAATTCCGAAGTTAGTCTGTCGATCTTCGACACAATTGTGTTGGCAAAGACAGACATTCTGGCGGACAACTCGCTCAGGAGCTCGGCGTTTGAGTAGTTCAAGTCTCGTATGTTTGGCGGCGATACCACGGCAGAGAGGCTATCCGGTTGACCGGTCACATTGACAAAGTCCAGCTCACATGAGTAGCTGCCCATCATGCAGTCCGAGTTGTTCGTGAACCTCACCGTCAGGTCCGAATGGAAGCGAGATATAGATCCCCTGACGTCGATGTCCGAGCGCGTGACCTGGACAGTTCCTTGATGGAAGGTTGATATGGTGGCAGCAGTAGCCGGTCTGTCAGGGGAAGTGACGTCAGACACCAGCATGCTGATGATGGTGAGTATGTTACCGTTCACGCTGGTGTCCACCGAGCACCGAAGCTGACCGCAGTAGTCCACGTCGCCGTCGGTGAAAGGGCTTCTGTCAAAAGTCACATTGAGACCTAAGGATAATAAATGTCCAATGAGCACAGTACAGACCAGCCATGGTCAAACTCCAACAACCTGATACGACCCACCAACTATTTCAGAGTGAAGCACATCAATAGCCCTTTATGTAATGACCTTTAATAGCCCTTTACGCAATGACCTTTAATAGCCCTTTATGTAATGACCTTTAATAGCCCTTTATGTAATGACCTTTAAATGTAATGTTTATTAATCAATACAAACGCTCCATCCATATATTTTTGGTCAGGCCCGCTTGTCAAACTTACGAATCCAACGTGGTCCGCTATCCAAAAGTTCACCCACCCCTGCTATAGACTGTGCCATCTTCAGCTTCTGTACCGAGAGGCTATTTATTAATAATCATGTATTGTAAAGAGGGAGATAATTAGAAAAACCATTCCAAATATTGTGTGCGGGGGGGGGGAGAGGTGAGAGAGGGGGGTCCTCGCACTATTAAAGGAAACTTTCAACGGTTGGACGTTTACAGGGCATGCGATATTTTAAGTGTAGTTATTTGGAAAATAATGCTCTCTGTGTGTGTGTGTGTGTGTGTGTGTGTGTGTGTAAAATCCAGCAAGGATGAGATGATTATGTCTTAGATCCTATAAACCACAAATAGGCACTGGAGGATTAAGTTTTATGAATGCCACGTGACAACGATTAAATGCTGCTAATAAAAAATATCAAACCTGAGTGGGATGTCGTAAATATCAATTGTGTAATAAATAGTTCTGGGGGAGCACAGCTGTAGCCAGAGGCGCAACTAGACCAAACTTTCGGGGGGGGGGGGGGAGGCAAAAAATCACTTGTATTAAAACATCATGAGATACAACTTACCTACATGTGACTAATTTTGCTCTAATCTTATAATTTTTTTTAATTTCGGGGGGGGGGGGGGAATACCCTCAATGCGCTGTAGCTGACAATCCCAGCGCACTGTGTGAGTTAATGTTTGTGTGGAGGGCGTCCTTTAGATCTGAAAAGTGCAAAAGTACTAACATAGCTATTTATATGTATGGTACTAACATAGCTATTTATATCTATGGTACTAACATAGCTATTTATATGTATGGTACTAACATAGCTATTTATATCTATGGTACTAACATAGCTATTTATATCTATGATACTAACATAGCTATTTATATCTATGGTACTAACATAGCTATTTATATCTATGGTACTAACATAGCTATTTATATCTATGGTACTAACATAGCTATTTATATCTATGGTACTAACATAGCTATTTATATCTATGGTACTAACATAGCTATTTCGGACACTTCCTTTTTCCAACTCCCATCCCTCAGCTCAGGGACTTGTGTGCCCGAACAACCAGCAATAATCTTCCTACACTTAATGTTTGACAGAAACATTTTTCTTACCCTGTGACAGTCTTATCTCGGCGAACAGCACACACAGAACAAGCTGATGCACAAAACTTGCCATGTTTTAAAAATAAAACAAAAATAAAAAACTAATTTTGAGTCCTTCCTTCCAAAGTAAATTTTATTTTAAAACATTCCTGGATTCATCATCATTTTAAATATCACAATATGAAGTTAATTGACAATAAGATTTAAAAATAGTCAAGAACTTATGTAGGTTATGTGCCTCTCCCTAATTCAAATATGTTGACATCTTTACCATAAGCGTTTCTAGTACAAGGTTTGAGGAGGGGACAACAATATAAACACATTCAATATAATTTATGGAAGTTTCCTTTAAAAGTCTGTATCTTGATCTCTGGCAGAGGTATACCCAGGGTGGGGATATGGGGGGGGGGTGTCCAAATTCGAAAGTACATTATCTCATGTCAGGTGTCGAATGTCAAAATGCAGAGGCCCCCAAAAGCCCCCTCACGGGCCCCCAAATCCCTAGGTTCGGCACTGATCTCTGGCTATCAATTATTACATTTTTTTAAAATCCCCCACCACTGAGTCTGTTGGTGACAAAAGGCAACACTGATGACGTAACAATAATAGTTTTGTCATTATTTTTTCCCCTCCATATATACAAAAGCGAAGACAGAAAACCAGTCATAACTTGCATTCACGTTGTTTTAATTTTATTTGCAATTTAAGTGTTATAGTTTAACGAAATGTACATATTTTTTTTCGCCAAAACTACTACATTTTATATATATATAATAAGCCAGCAAGTTGTTCTTTTGTTCTCTACTACTCTTATCCCCCCCCACCCCGATTTCTCGATTTCAAACATTCCTAATTTTGAATGTGCTTAAAAGGAAGAGATTTTATGTATAGATCCACTATTAGGGCAGTTTCTGTAGCGCCCGTTTTACACCATAGCCGATAGTGCAATGGCCATGGATGCTTCCTGGAGGGAGACATTAGGTGACCTGAGTATTTGGGTCATGAACCAGTAAACTTTACTGAGCACCCGAGTAACTCCCGAGCCCTCATAAGTATCAATTATAGTTCTTAGAGTGAAACATATTGCTGTTCCCTAGATACATAATGGCTAAATATTTATCTACGCCCCTGTTATAACTTTGTATATTAAGCCCTAACACTCATTGAATATCTGCAATGTCACTATTCAGCTGAAAAAAAGTGTGTGGATAGTTGACTTATCTTTTTTCAAACACCACTCGTTCTAAGAAACCCTTCTTCATGAAATGTTTTATCAATAGCTTCACCGCATATTACAGTAGACTTGATATCATTATATAAACAAACAAACAAACAAACAATTTATTAGTCAATCTTATCACGTATTAACATTTTATTAATACAAATATTGTGATCATGTCATACAGAGAAGTAGATACTCAATAGGAAGAGTGATATATATATATATATATATATATACATACATATATATATATATATAAATATATATATATACTTACGGCCAATGTTTGCTAACTGGCAAGATACATTTTGCTAACAGATTGATCACTGTCGTTATTTAATATATATATATATATATATATATATATATATATATATATAATTTTAGATTTTTACTATTGGTTAAAACTAAAACATTAAGAAAATCGATGCTCATACATTATATGGACAGCGAGCAACATCTAGTTTGAGTTAAAACAGTCAATCAAATAAACAAGTAGACAGATTAGCAGGCATGAAAACAGGGGTGGGATTGACAGCGTACGCATATAACACCCCGGGGCCCTGCACCGTAAGAGGAGCCCAGCAAAACCCAACTTTAATCACGCAAAACTCCACTTATTTATGTCTCGCTTTGATCAAAGGAGCCGATATTTTCTTCTGCATACGGAACCCAATAGATTTTAGGTCATATTTGAAGGTATACTTTTCCAACTCAATAACATGCTTTGAAGTTTCGTGGGGATAAACAATGCCCGATGGTGCGTAAATGATTTACTGGTGCGAAAATGATTGACTGGTGCGGCACTGCTTGACAGATACCAAGCTTATTTATATTCCCATTCGACTAGGACTGGGTTTCTACATTATCTATAATGTTGTGGCTACATAATACTATATTTTAATACAATATCAGCAAATAAAACGAAAATAGAACGCAAATAAACAATTATATACATGTACAGATGAGATATATTTTTGTTAAATTTAACATAGCAGATATGTACACACAAAAATACCCTTTTAAGATGAAGTGTTATTGTTATTTACACAGCATGATACATACATTTATTTGTAGAAGGACATTATCGAACTCTAACGTCCGATCAGATTACATCGATATATTTGATATTTGATTGATAATTTAGGTGAATTTAACAAAGATGTTTTTAATTTTCAGTCTTTTTTTGTGAGGCATATTAAACAGTCAGTCATCAATTAAGACAAGACTAGAGATCAGTTATTACATTTGGGGGAGAGGAGCTTACCAAACCTAACATTAGTTTGGAAAGCATGAGTATTATATAGTGATGCTAAACATTTACCAATGTCTCCCGCGGTGCCTCAATGTAGTGTTGTTTTAGTCCGAGGTCATATTTTAGTTTCATTTTTTATTTCGTTTTTTCTGTAATAATTTCAGTTTTCGTCTAGTTTTAGTCTTGCTTCTAATTTTAGTTTTAGTTTTAGTTCTCGTTGACGAAAAGTCAACATTTTCGTTAACGAAGGTTTTAGTTTAAGTTTTTGTGAATGAAAGCAACACTATATTTAGTTTCAGTTTTTATTTCGTTTTTTCTGTAATAATTTCAGTTTTCGTCTAGTTTTAGTCTTGCTTCTAATTTTAGTTTTAGTTTTAGTTCTCGTTGACGAAAAGTCAACATTTTCGTTAACGAAGGTTTTAGTTTTAGTTTTTGTGAACGAAAGCAACACTATATTTAGTTTCAGTTTTTATTTCGTTTTTTCTGTAATAATTTCAGTTTTCGTCTAGTTTTAGTCTTGCTTCTAATTTTAGTTTTAGTTTTAGTTCTCGTTGACGAAAAGTCAACATTTTCGTTAACGAAGGTTTTAGTTTAAGTTTTTGTGAATGAAAGCAAGACTATAATTAGTTTCAGTTTTTATTTCGTTTTTTCTGTAATAATTTCAGTTTTCGTCTAGTTTTAGTCTTGCTTCTAATTTTAGTTTTAGTTTTAGTTCTCGTTTACGAAAAGTCAACATTTTCGAAGGTTTTAGTTTTCGTCGACGAAAACAACACTACCTCAATGACCATTGCACTCTCAGCTGTAGTGGGGATGCGGCAAGGGCACCACTAAAAAACCTCCCATTGGTTGTTTATGGGATGTAAGAGATAAAACATCTTATCATTACAGGAACTTTATAACTAGCAACATTTTACGGACTCCATTGACATATAGACCTACTTACGTTGTGTTCAGTTATGAATGTCCCTTAGTTTTGTTTTCTAAAAAATCCCAATCTGTCTAATTAATTGAATTCTTAAAATAGTACTTTTTTTTTTTCCTTTTACATAAAAATTTTTGTACACGGAAATAAAAATCAATACAAATGCATCTACGGCAGCATTGAGCAAACAATAATAAAAAAAAATATAGATGATTTACTTTAAGTACAAGTAATAAAGAAAAGTTGTCAATATTTACAATGGAACAAGCAGCCTTTTTTAAACAAAACAATCTCGTTTTGAGATCTCATATATATTTCATAAAACAGCATCGTGTTAAAAAATGAGTCTGTGTTTAAAAGAAAAAAAAATATGCTTAAAAAATACTATTATCTGTAATAACTTAGCCATGTTTAAAACACTGACATGTTTTAAAAAAAACAGAACAATGCTTAAAATCACCTTCATGTTTTTTTATGTACACCATTTTAGAAATCACCATCATGTTTAAACAACAACTTCATGTTTAACTTCATGTTTAAAATCACCATCATGTTTAAACAACAACTTCATGCTTAACTTCATGTTTAAAATCACCATCATGTTTAAACAACAACTTCATGTTTAACTTCATGTTTAAAATCACCATCATGTTTAAACAACAACTTCATGTTTAACTTCATGTTTAAAATCACCATCATGTTTAAACAACAACTTCATGTTTAAAATCACCATCGTGTTTTATGTTTAAAAACATAGCCATATTTAAAAAAAAAACCCACCATTTTAAAAATCACTTTCATGTTCAAAAACAGCATCATGTTTAAAATAACCATCATATAATTAATTGCGTTCAAAATAGATTTTAGATGGACAATGCAGTTAGTCTGAGGGAAGGAACTGTGTTAGATGTAATAGGTCAGTGGTTTAGCATATGCTTTTTTCGTTATTAGATTTAATATGACAGCAATACAAAGACATTTAAAATCTTACATAAACAGTGTACTTTCGTCAACTAAATATGTGTACAATATTATGTAACACGTAGCTAACATAAAAAACAAAAAAAAAAACGAATTTCAGACTGAATTTTAGATCGTGTTTCATTTTAATCTAGTACATTCTAGCTAATACCGCTTTCAATGAACATATATGTGTTCATCATAACCTATAAACAATATTATAGTTTAAAAATCTAACTCAGCATTGAAATAAAATTTCTGTAAAACGTAAGGGAGGTAAAAGAAAGCAATATAGTCCATAACGCAAGGGCGTTAAATAAATAAATTACTAATTTGCATGAAAGAGTTCTTGCTCTTTTTTTATTCTTAAAAATAATTTTGGAATATAATAATTTCTTTACAAACTATTTTCATAAGGCTAATGTGACAATTAAATTGTGAACAATACATTTATGTACAAAACTTGTAATAAAATAGCTACATCCATTAGATTTGTATGTGTACATTTGTACAAACTTATCAGTAGGATCAGTGTTTTTTTTTTGTAAAAAACAAAAAAAGGTGCCGGGTACTCAGCGACAGATTGTCTAAATTTTAGCTAAAATCCAGCGTCTAGTTTAGTTGCACACAATTTTAAAATAATTCAATTTTAACAAATTAATTATATAATAAATTAATAATAAACGTTAAAATACAAGAAAAGTAATATTTTTTCCCCACATTGAAAAAGGTGCCGGTACGCCGTACCGGTGCGTACCGGCACTAAAAAAAAAGCACTGAGTAGGATTATCTTTATACATATGTATGTATGTATGTATGCATATATGTATATGTATTATACCTTTTTATCAGGGCCTTTCTCAGGTAGGTCATTATGGGTCCTGTGCATAGATACCTCCCGGGGCACTGTTGTATCCAAATGAAAACTTGATGAACTTGTTAATAGGTATGGGTGCTCGTTAATTAATGTGATCGGAAACAATTAACGATGCCACTAATGTATTTGCATATCATCGTTATATGATTATACAGCTTTTTATGATTCTACAGTTTTGCGCTTTGAATTCTTTGAATTCGTTGAAGGCCGGGGGGGGGGGAGGGGGATGGAGGGGCGAGACCAGAAAGTAATTGTTTTCGAAGTTTCCCCTCCACCTGAAAAAAATTTTGCGGGAGGGCTCTGAAGGTGTTAACGACGCCACGCCAACATGTAGGTGGGTGGGCCATAGATTCATGATCAAACTGTCTATGCCTAAAAAAAAACCTCTACCCGTAGTGAAGACCTATTTCCCAGGCGATGCTTAGAATACTTGTGTCCCCCCCCCCCTTTCACTATAAAAGTACAGGCTTGTCTTTCTTCCTTTTCTTCCCCTTTTTCTGATAACTAGAAGAGTTCCTTTCATCGCCCTCTGTCATGTTGAACAAGGGGTGCGTTAAAACACCGGAAAGTTTCTCCTTGTTGAACAGCTTCTCCTTGCAGCGCTGCTTAGTGGAGCAGGGCTGCTCTATGCCGCCGCCGCCGCCGCCCCTTCTTTTCTCCCCGTCTCCGCGGGCGTTGACGCGGTTCGCTCGGAGCTTCGCGGAGGTTTTCTTGTCTCTGGCTCTCGTGGTCTGATTCCTGGGCTGTCTGTTTCTCGTCTTACCCTCATTGAGTGGAGGCGACGAAGCGTTCAGCTTCTGGGCGTCCACTTGCTCGTGGCGTCAGATTTTAAACAGCCACCCTCTGTGGCGCCGCTTCATGGAGAAGTTGACGCGCAGGCAGCCCAGCTCGTCCCCGTCCTCCTCGTTGATCCGCAGCTCCAGGACGTAGTCACCCTGGGGATGAAGTCGTAGTTATATATAAATTTTTAAAAACGCAGTGGCTACGGATACAGCCAACGCGCATGCGCTCTAGCGCTTGGACGGACTATTTTTCATGCGCGATTGCTGGATTTCGTGGTCCAGCTATAGATATTGCTCCTATCCCTAATCCTATCCCTAATCCTATCCCTAACCCTATCCCTAACCCTTTCCCTAACCCTATCCCTATCCTTAACCCTATCCCTATCCCTAACCCTATCCCTATCCCTAACCCTATTCCTAACCCTATCCCTAACCCTATCCCCCTAACCCTATCCCTAACCCTAATGCGCACACAAAAAATAGTCCGTATAAGCGCTAGAGCTCATGCGCGTTGGCTGTATCCGTAGCCACTTCGTTTTAAAAATGTGTACAGTATAGACCAAACATGGGCAAACTACGGCCGGTTTTGGCTGTTTCACACTTTTGAATCACGCTCTTTACCCCCCCCCCCCCGTTGAGATCAATGATGTTTACATTTAACATATATTAGTTAATGTAGAGACTCTTTCCAGTCTGCTCTCGGTCCGGCCATTATATCAAATTTAAGAACCGTTTGCATTATATTTGATTCGCAATCCAAAACATTCGTCTAGACGAAAATCGTCCTTGTTCGTGAACTGTATTGTTCATGAAGCAAGGTTTTATCGCATAGAGAAAGGTCAGTGCCAAAGCCATATCGGCGATACACTTACAATTTGCCGTATTTTTTTTTTTCTAAACCGTATTAGTGATAGATGGAAAGGATGACCAAAACTATAATGAACAAACTCACACAATGACACATAAAGATAACAAACTCACACAATGACACATAAAGATAACAAACTCACACAATGACACATAAAGATAACAAACTCACACAATGACAAATAAAGATAACAAACTAACAAAATGACAAATAAAGATATCAAACTCACACAATGACACATAAAGATAACAAACTCACACAATGACACATAAAGATATCAAACTAACAAAATGACAAATAAAGATAACAAACTCACACAATGACAAATAAAGATAACAAACTCACACAATGACAAATAAAGATAACAAACTCACACAATGACAAATAAAGATAACAAACTCACACAATGACACATAAAGATAACAAACTAATTTACATAAAAAATGTGTATTGAAATATAAGTCATGCGTAATATGTACCCCTATCCCCCCACCCCCTTCACACATGAGTGACCAAGATGTAGTTATCCAGTGTGTTGAAAAATATCTGTTGCTAATTTCTGGCGAATGTATAATACAGTTTTCTCACCCTTTCATTGAATAATTTAGCTTCAGTCATGTAATTAGTATAGAGATGGCGAAACATTGACGAGGATGTTTGACCATTTCTATTTTTTTAATTTAAAACAATATATAATTGATCTATTTGTTAGATAATTATATCTATTTGTAAAGTACAAACTTAATCTCCTAGGATTAGATACGATTTTAGCAAATATTATGGCGACTTTATAACGCATCCCTGATACTGTTTCAAATTGACGAAAGAGTGAATCAATATCCATCTGCAGCACACATTTTAAAATGAGCTAAGCCATTGGGTCTCAACGTATTGATCTATTGATCGCAGCCCATAAGTCATTCACCAGCTGACTTGAAGGAGGATCATCAACTATTGTAATTATTACTTCACGATTATTTCATAAATACACTTTTTTTTTGATTTTCTGTCCTTGATAACTTTTTTTAAAAATTTATTTCTCTACAGGTGGGTCGGGAAAAAACGAATAGGTTTCTTGGATGACTGTAGAGATCACGTGACGAGTGATGTCAGTGGGTGGGTTAACTCGTGGGGGGGGGGGGGGGGAACCTAAAACTAATGTTTAACTTAGTGGGACCGATGGCCGAATGGTGTAGATGCTCGACTGTCGACCTGAGTGTTCTGGGTTCGATCCTCAGTAAGATTTCAGGGTGAAATAGGTGTAAAATCCTACGTGTCCACCCAGCTTTAAATCGGTACATGACTTTTAAATTTAGGGAATTAAAGGCGACTGGGCGTTGTGCCAAAAACACAATCCATAAACAAGTCGAGATTATAGAAATAGATGATTTCTATATTTAGATGAGTTCTACATTAAGATGAGTCAACATTTAGATGAGCTCTACATTTAGATGATTTCTACATTTAGAGGATTGCTACATTTCATCAGTGCCTTTGGCACTTTTAGGGCTAAGGGAACAATACTTTTTTTTATCAAATGTATAACTTACATTCACCAGGCTCTTGGCTAGTCCATTTATCCTCGGTATGTTGATGGGCAGTCTAGTAAAGTTGAAATGTCCAGCCGTAAACGGACAGTGGCACTGGATGCCGTACTGGCGCAACGCCTTCGGACAGCCGATTGTTTCATATTGTTCCAGTTGCCGACAGATATTATCAAACGTACTGATGTAGGGAAAAAAATCAAATAGAAAGAAAAATTAGAAGTATTGATCTCTAAAGTGAATTGGATAAAGTATTGATCTTGTTCGATATTATTTCATATACCCTATACCCTATCATTAACAAAAGGAAAATGTATGGATTTTTATCAAGGCTAGCTGAACAATGAAGTCGTTTATATAAGACCATTGGTTCTCTTAAAGTATAGGACGCGACCAGTAGCTTTGCGTTAGTGGTGTCTATGTGTGACTCTAAAAATGCCGTCCCATTACCGTGTTAAAAATTACAAAAGTGGTGAAGTTGACGCCCCTTGCTGGTGGCAAAGTAAGTGTCACCCCCTCGACCCCACCCTAATTATGCCACTGGTCGCTGCCCACGGGATGTTCGCGGACGAATTTCATCATGTGCACCATGAGAAAATTATTATTATATTACTTTATTACATTAAGATCTGCATTGTCACCGTAATTGTAATAATATTATAATAAATAGGTTTCTTTTTTTTAAAAGCGTAAAATGTATTAAATATTATATTTTGCCGTTTCATTATTTCAGTTATAATTAAAAATGTGGGAAATGAGAAAATTGGAATAAGGTTTTATAGGCTCTGCTGAGTTTAGTGGGGTTTGTGGCGATCGGCTAGCTGCACACCTTTCTCTAGAGGCCTGCATAAAATAATAGCTAATTCATTGCACAAAATATCCAACTTATGCTTATTGTGTTGCTAATATATATTATGGTGACAATGACTCCTAATTTGGAAAGATATCCGCTGCTTGAAACAGCTATGAACACACACACACACACACACACAAATATATATATATATAGAGAGAGAGAGGGGGGGGGGGAGAGAGAAAGAGGAAGTGAGAGAGACAGACAGACAGGCAGACAGAGAGAGAGAGAGAGACAGACAGACACACAGACAGACAGAGAGAGAGAAAGAGAGAAGGAAGGAAGAGGGTGGTAGAAGGCGAGAGAGAAAATGAAACTGTTTTACTCACCAAGAGCCCACCCCGCCAGTGAAACAGGGAACTGTGAATGGAAACCCAAAGATGTACTTCTTGATGTCTATGTAGACGTTCACCCTTCTTGGGAGGTCAACAGTCACGTTGCCGGACATGGTGACGTACAGGGTTCCCGGTACGATGACTGGCATCGGCGTGGCGTGAACGTGGTCAAAATATATGACCTTATCTTCGTTACCTGCGGGGGATACATTTGTCATGGTGGGTCAACCCATATCAAGGGATATAACAATGAAATTGAGAAATGTGGTTGTCGGTTGTCTTCCCACCTAAGAACATATACTTAATTAAAAGAGGGATTTTTGGGGGAGAACACGAGGGGAATAAAATATAGAGATTCTTATTGGGGATAAATTAACTCACGTGATAGGAGCTAAATCAGGGTTGGTCATGCATGAGGCAAACTTCAGATCTTTTAATTTTAGTAATTATAATTTTTTTTTATTAATATTTGAATGTTAAAACTAATTTTTATTTAATTTATTTACTTAATTCTCATTGCTTTTTCTAAAATTCTTATTTTTTAAAAAGTATTTTTATTTTATTTTAAAGTTATTAATTGTGTGAGAATTAAACTTGCAATTGTCGCACACTTCGCCAAGTTTTGGCAGGTCTATATAAGACTAAATAAAAGATTCAGTATTGTGCGCTTGTATTCAATGGTCCTATAATCTCAAGACGATTTTTATTTTACCTTTTTAATAAGTATCAAAAAGTAATTAACTTCGTAATTCACAATATATTTATTCATTGACTCGAACTTATTTAAATCGTGCATTGACCTGTAGAAGCTATACGTGCGTAAAATTTGAGCTCTATCACTAAATTAAATCAAGTCCAAATGTAAATTGTGATTCAAAGACAAAACCACAAACCCGGAAACCCACAAAAAGTTAATTTAAATTACTAAAAGTTTATAAAAAAACATATTAAATCATACAAATATCTTTATGTGTTATCAGTACTTAAATTATAAGCGTGTGTGATATTTAGCAATAGATGAATAAAAAATCTTTTTATATCAAGGCAGACACGCACACTTATATTTTTAATAACGATAAAATATATAAATAAGTGTATAATATAATGAGTTCATTTTATACACTTTTAGGTCATTGTTATAAAAGGTTTTTGTTTATTTTACTGACCAGCTTGTAACAAGTGCCTATATAATTTGTTAAGTTAGACTTACAGACTTACCACAGTCAACATATTCCTGACTCACTAGTCCTTCACTGTCTCGCCCATCACCTTTGAACTCACAACAGACCAGCAGCGCGAGGAAGACACAGATTTGGAACAACGTTGTACACAAATGTACTGGTATTGTATTTTGAAACATTTTCAGCACTTACCAAACACTAAAATAATTATTGATTATACCACTGTTTGCTGTTGTTGCTGCTGTTGCTGTTGTTGTTGCTGCTGTTGCTGTTGTTGTTGCTGCTATTGCTGTTGTTGATGCTGTTGTTGTTGCTTGTTGCTGCTGTTGTTGTTGCTGCTGTTGCTTGTTGTTGTTGCTGTTGTTGTTGTTGCTGTTGTTGTTGTTGTTGCTGTTGTTGTTGCTGTTGTTGTTGCTGCTGCTTTTTATAATGTCTGCCTTCTCTATTACATTTAATAACAATCACAGGAGGTTATTATGTTATTTTCCTCTCAGCGGCACCATTTGTTATGTTTCTATGGAGACGATTTGTGGGCACTGGATGACATTGCACTGAACTACATATGTGAAGCAGATGACAGACTGCACTTGAAATCCCGAAACTTGTTGCTGGCTCTGCTCTTAAAGCACTGTCTTGCGAAACAAACTGCGATCCGAGACAATAAAAAAAAAAAAAATCAACTCAGAATTTGTTAGCTATTAAAACTGTGGAGGGCATCAGTTCACTGATTTAAATCACAACAGTGTGTGGTTTCGCCTGACCTCCCCTCAGCTACTCTCTAGGTGAGCAGGAGAGTACGGCAGGTGAGTACAACATGTGACATGGGTTTGCCCAGGTGTCTTGAACTCAGCGTATGTGTACTCAGTGGCAGATCAGGTCATGTGGTTCAGGCGTTTTTCCCAGTTGTTCTGCGCGATGTTACACGACGCGGCTACAGGGCTGGATCAAGTCCCCTCCAGAATCTGGAGATGTAAGAATAGAGAAATCACGTCAGTTGATCTATTTTTAAAAAATCTCAACAGTTATTATATTATCAATAACAAAAATAATTCTTATAACAAATCAACAGTTATTTTATTATTAATAGCTATTCTAACAATTACAGCAATTATTTTATGAACATTTACACATTTATTCTAGTAACAATCACAAAACTTATTCTAGTTAACATGTATTTACTCGTGTAAGGAAAATAAAATAATTAATATTTATTTATTTTTTTGTAATATAGTAGTGGCATTTGGGGTGGAAACCATGACGACCGTGCCAAGCCCCGCGCACGAGAGGGGCCCCCATTGGTGAATTCTATTATCACCTTGCTTATAAAGACTAAACTTCAGCTCCCCCATCGTATATGATGGCTAGCACAAGGCCCCGCGCATAGCTCTCCACCTACTAGTAAGGGCGGGACTGTGTGTAAAGATACATAACTAAATGTGGCCTAAAAGATACAAAGTGGCATTTTTAAGAGAATCGCTATTTAAAAGTATATTCGTCCAGTCTTTATGATCATTGAAATAAGTCATATTTTAAAACATTTTATTGTTACCTTACAGGTAAATGTGTTTGAACACCGTTTCAGATGCGCTTTAAAAAATAAAACCAAGAAGTATATACAGAACGATGTCCCACTGTTCCATTCCAGGAAGAATTTTAATGCGTTGCAACCATAGCCACCGGACGAACGACTGTTTTCATTTCCAAATTAATCTGATTCTGCACGACTCTCTGTATATTGATCATTTTTATTTCTTTGTAATTTATTTGTTGTAATTTCAGCTGTATGAGTCGTCGAATTCATGGCATTTTGTGCTCATTAGCAAAGAGCGATCCAAAAATAGAAAGAGGAAGTTGCCAAAGATGACGGTCCTTGATATTTTCCAGTAAATCAGACACCCTCCAAGTCAAAGAAGCAGTGAAGATAGATAACGATAAACACATTTTTTTTTTTGCAAAGTAAAAGTGTGAAGTCCCTTGTAAGGATGAGATGGAAATCTCTTAGATCCTATAAACCACTAATGGGACGGTTGTTATCATCCCCACCAAGCCAATAGTGCAATGGCCTTGGAGGCACCACAGGAGATATAGCGGGGACTTTAGCCATGACCTGAAATATCCATTAAGCCTCACCGGGGATCGAACCAGGGACTCTCAGTTCGACCACCCTTCCACGTCTAGGGACTGTCGCGTGTTCCACATCTCATTCCATGGTGTGTTCAGCGCAGAACCAAATTTTTACAGATAAATAATATTGACTTTACCGAAAATCGCCATATTTGTTGTTATTGTGCTATTGTGTATCGATATTTAGGTGCTACTATATTGAAAAGGAGAACAAATGTGTTAGTAGAACATCTTTTAAGATTTAATAAATTATGTGTATATGATGGTTACCTTGCCGTGAGATAAGTGTAAAGAATGAATAAACATTTAAATGTTGTAGTTATGGAGAATACCTAATTAAAAAAATGGACGATTGTATTGTCTTGTTCGAAGATTGCAATATCATTTAACTTTTTTAACTCTTCAATACTTTTTACTTCGTTCTGTATCGTTACAATGTCTGACTGTTGTGCAGGCTTTGAATTAACAGAGATTACAGTTGTATGTATTAAACAGATATAACTATGTAGGCCTATATAATGAATATGGAACTCAGTGATTACCATTGATGAAAAAAAATACTGTTCCCTAGGGTACAGGGCTGCTGTCCCCTGGGGTACAGGGCGGCTGTCCTCTAGGGTACAGGGCTGCTGTCCCCTGTGGTACAGGGCGGCTGTCCTCTAGGGTACAGGGCGGCTGTCCCCTGGGGTACATGGCTGCTGTCCCCTAGGGTACAGGGCGGTGGGTGTCAACTGCGCCTTAATTTATATGATCTTTAATAGCAATACATTCAATTTAAACTTATCGCTAAATGGTCACTGTTCTTCAAAGGTATACAAGTGATTGATTCCCCCATGCACAACTTATTATAAGTCAGTACATTTTTGTTGTTGTTGTTACAGTACATAAGATCACGTACATTAAGTCACGTGTTAATATGAATTAAAATTTTTGAACGTCAATTTTGAGCGTTTAGGTTTGAATTTTTTTCAGTTGAAGACGATTTTTCAAAATGCTTAAAAATTGACAATTTAAAAAAAGTAAACGCACAGTTTCATTTGAAATGACCGTATCATTACTTATTATCAGTTCAGGTTATCTGTAGAATGGACCGCTTAGAATTTAAAAACTATTCAAAAATGATTAACTGAATTATTTCCCGTTGACAATCCTTTGTTTATGTTTAAACGTCCGGTAGAAATACTTCATCTTAATAAAATTATTGTATTAATTATCTTTTTTTTTACTAAGTACCAACAATTTAAAATTTTTAACTAAATGTGATGATCGTGTACATTCAAACTATTTTTTTTTTAATTTTAAAGGCATAAAAAACTAAAATGAAAAAAATATAAAAGCAAAAACAAAGATTATATCTAAAAAAAAAAAATCCAACTTACCCCAGTAACTTGTTTGGGTATAACCGTAGTAACCGGGACATCTCATTTATATAGTTGATAAACAACCAATCAACTCAACTGGTTTATTTTAGACCATTTTTTTTTCATAATTGGAATACTAGGTAGAGAAAAGAAACAACCGACTCAAAAAAAAACCCAAATAAAATCAAAAATAAAATTTAAAAAGAAAAGAAGTCCACACCGCGCAATCGTTTTTTTTTTCTTTTCTTTTGTTCTATTGGTTATTTTTTATTATATATATATATATATATATTATTTTTTTTTATTATATATATATATGTATCTATCTAACAAAAGGTTTAAGTAGAACAAGTGGTTGCTTGTACCTTGGGGGAAAAAAAAAAGTTCTATGTTAGTCCACGCCTTAACTATTCGAGTGCTGGCATTGGAGATGGTAGGGAGGGGCGGGGGGAGGGAGGGAGGGAGGGAGGGAGGAGGCTCAGAAGTAACAGTACGGTGGGGGAATGGAGGGAGAGGGGGAGGAGGAGGGAGAGGGAGATGGGGTAGGGGAGAGAAAGAAAGGGATGGGTGCTTAAAATTTTTTTTGAGGGAGCGAACCTTGTCAGAATTAGTGGCCACCTTAGTTTATCCTGGGGGGGGGGGGGGTGTGAGGGTGGGGGGTCGGCGTGTTTTAGGAAATAAATGGTCGGTGGTTTTGGGGGGTGGGGGGTGTTAGAGGAGTGGTGATTAACGACGGACGAGGAGTGGGGTTGGGTTGGGATGAAACGGCAGGAGGTGAGAGAGAAGAGGAGGTAAGGTCCGATGTGTGCAAAATGGGAGGAGGTATGGATACATATAACACTCCGATTAATCCGTTGATACAATAATCTAATGTGCTCACATGTGCATGTAACAGAGACGAGGCGTGAGTGTTGCCGGTCATAACTCTTAGAGAAAAATGTATTGATGTTTTTGTGCAATAAACAAAGCACAAACGAACATAGATTTGTGCATTTGTATCAATAATTTGGCTAAAAACATATACGGTATATATATATATATATATATATATATATATATATATATATATATAATGAATAATTATGCTAAAACTATATTCAATAAACACAGTACCATTATATAGCATTTTCCGTAAATATGACTATGACCGGCAAAGCTTACAACTAGTCCCTGGACTATGTGATGAGTAAATGAAACT
>JAGDYQ010000117.1:244377-269028 GCA_021962125.1 Bulinus truncatus | reverse complement strand
GACAATTTAAAAAAAGTAAACGCACAGTTTCATTTGAAATGACCGTATCATTACTTATTATCAGTTCATGTTATCTGTAAAATGGACCGCTTAGAATTTAAAAACTATTGAAAAATAATTAACTGAATTATCTCCCGTTGACAATCCTTTGTTTATGTTTAAACGTCCCGTAGAAATACTTCATCTTAATAAAATTATTGTACTAATTACCTTTTTTTTTACTAAGTACCAACAATTTAAAATTTTTAACTAAATGTGATGATCGTGTACATTCAAACTACTTTTTTTTAATTTTAAAGGCATAAAAAACTAAAATGAAAAAATATAAAAGCAAAAACAAAGATTATATCTAAAAAAAAAAATCCAACTTACCCCAGTAACTTGTTTGGGTATAACCGTAGTAACCGGGACATCTCATTTATATAGTTGATAAACAACCAATCAACTCAACTGGTTTATTTTAGACCATTTTTTTTCATAGAATTGGAATACTAGGTAGAGAAAAGAAACTACCGACTCAAAAAAAAACAAATAAAATCAAAAAGAAAATTTAAAAAGAAAAGAAGTTCACACCGCGCAATCGTTTTTTTTTCTTTTCTTTTGTTCTATTGGTTATTTTTTTTTATTATATATATATATGTATCTATCTAACAAAAGGTTTAAGTAGAACAAGTGGTTGCTTGTACCTTGGGGGAAAAAAAAAGTTCTATGTTAGTCCACGCCTTAACTATTCGAGTGCTGGCATTGGAGATGGTAGGGAGGGGCGGGGGAGGAGGGAGGGAGGGAGGGAGGGGAGGCTCAGAAGTAACAGTACGGTGGGGGAATGGAGGGAGAGGGGAGAGGAGGAGGGAGAGGGGGAGATGGGGTAGGGGAGAGAAAGAAAGGGGATGGGTGCTTAAAATTTTTTTGAGGGAGCGAACCTTGTCAGAATTAGTGGCCACCTTAGTTTATCCTGGGGGGGGGTGGGGGGGGGTGAGGGGTGGGGGGTCGGCGTGTTTTAGGAAATAAATGGTCGGTGGTTTTGGGGGGGTGGGGGGTGTTAGAAAGGGAGTGGTGACTAACGACGGACGAGGGGGTGGGGGTGGGGATGAAAATGGCAGGAGGTGAGAGAGAAGAGGAGGTAAGGTCCGGATGTGTGCAAAATGGGGAGGGAGGTATGGATACATATAACACTCCGATTAATCCGTTGATACAATAATCTAATGTGCTCACATGTGCATGTAACAGAGACGAGGCGTGAGTGTTGCCGGTCATAACTCTTAGAGAAAAATGTATTGATGTTTTTGTGCAATAAACAAAGCACAAACGAACATACATTTGTGCATTTGTATCAATAATTTGGCTAAAAACATATACGGTATATATATATATATGTATATATATATATATATATATATATATATATATACATTTTATTCATTTTATTATGAATAATTATGCTAAAACTATATTCAATAAACACAGTACCATTATATAGCATTTTCCGTAAATATGACTATGACCGGCAAAGCTTACAACTAGTCCCTGGACTATGTGATGAGTAAATGAAACTAGACATATGTTTACTTTTTAAAAAAAGAGAGAACAAACAAAAAATCCATACATAAAACATTAACAAAAGTATTACTACTGGACAGAAACAGAACATTTTTTTATCCTTTACTTTGATGAAACATACGTAAGCACACAGTAAGCACACAGTATATACTCACGTAAGCACACAATAATATGTGTACAAACAGATGATATACTCACGTAAGCACACAATAATATATGCACAAACAGATGATATACTCACGGTTTCAGACAACAAAAAAAAAACATGACCACTCATGCACAAGGAAAAGTGTACCCAGGGTGCATATTTCTAAAAAAAAATACTTCTAATAGACTCAAGATAGTTTATTTAGAGTTCTCTTTTTCCCATTTTAATTTTAATACTTATTGGATGTTGAATGGAAGTCTTACCAAGAAAAAATGATATTCAAACCGAATATAAACCAGCTCTCTGACGACCACTGCCCAGAAAATTATAGAAATAATATAAAAAGATGAAAACTAAACACTTAATTTCACTAAACTTTTACTATAACTCTGGCCATGAGGATGATTAGAGTGGGAACAAAAGTTTATGGAAAGCAAAAAAAAATCAAAATTTGATGCATACTTGCAAAGAGACAGACAGATTGACGGATGAGTAAAAGATTTTCGATAGAGAGACAGATGACAGGTTTCAGGACGGTTGGTTATAAGACAGTTAGATAGAAGGACAAACAAACAGACGTGTGTATGGAGGGCCATGATAGGTTGGATGGAAATACGGACAGCTGGACACGCCGACAGACTGGTGGCCGATGGTTAGATAAATAACAGACAGTCTGACAGATAGATATACAGACAGACAGAACGACAGACATGAACAGATGGTTAAATAAATAACAGACAGTTGGACAGACAGAAAGAGAAATAGACATATAGACGGACGGATAGACTTACAGATAGAACGATAGATAGATAGATATAACAATAGATAAATATATAGATAGATAGAACGATAGTTAGATAGATAGATAGATAGATAGATAGATAGATAGATAGATAGATAGATAGATAGATAGATAGATAGATAGATAGATAGATGGATGGATGGATGGATGGATGGATGGATGGATGGATGGATGGATGGATAGATAGAACGATAGAATGATAGAACGATAGAATGATAGAACGATAGATAGATAGATAGATAGATAGATAGATAGATAGATAGATAGATAGATAGATAGATAGATAGATAGATAGATAGATAGATGGATGGATGGATGGATGGATGGATGGATGGATGGATGGATGGATAGAACGATAGAATGATAGAACGATAGAATGATAGAACGATAGATAGATAGATAGATAGATAGATAGATAGATAGATAGATAGATAGATAGATAGATAGATAGATAGATAGATAGATAGATAGATAAATAGATAGATAGATAGATAGATAGATAGATGGATGGATGGATGGATGGATGGATGGATGGATGGATGGATGGATAGATGGATGGATGGATGGATGAATGGATAGATAGATAGATAGATAGATAGATAGATAGATAGATAGATAGATAGATAGATAGATAGATAGATAGATAGATAGATAGATAGATAGATAGATAGATAGATAGATAGATAGATAGATAACGCGTCATGTTGTAAAGGTCATATTATGGGTCATGTCTGTTTGTGTTAAGTACTGTGGTGTGCGAGCTCATCTAACGAGATTCAAAGAACAATTAGACAATGCACGCATTCATTGAGCTAACCAGAGTTATGAGAAACAAACCCAACCCTCTTGTTTCAGTTGATACATATATATATATATATATATAAATATATATATAAATAATATACATATATCCCACAACTTCCCTGCAGTGCCGAACCTAGAGATTTAGGGGCCCAGGGGCTTGGCCTTTTTGGGGGCCCCTACATTTTGACATTCGACACCACGACATGAGATAATGTACTTAATATTTAATGTAAATAAAATATTTTAGGGCCCCCCTCAAGTTGGGGCCCGGGGGGAACTTTCGAATTTGGACCCCCCCTTACCCCCACCCTAGGTGCGCCTCTGCTTCCCTGACTTAACAATGGAGAGAGTCTCCAATCAAATAGGTAAAAAGCTGCACAATTAATATTTCCATCCTTTCGATGTGTGTGTGAAGTCCCTGTAACTTGAGCCAAGACCTGAGAAATTTCCTTGGTCCTCAGGTCTTGGCTCTCAAGTTCCCTTCATATCTCCCGTGGTGCCCCCATAGTCATTACACCTTCGGTAGCTATTATCAGTTTTCATTACTCATAACAAACGAGAGAAAAAAATGTCATCCAACCTGTCACGATCCGCTGCACATGCCACACAACCTCTTTACTGTGTGCTGCACAAGCCACACAACCTCTTTACGGTGTGCTGCAATGCCAGGCATCCTCTTTACGGTGTGCTGCACATGCCAGGCAACCTCTTTATGGTGTGCTGCACATGCCAGGCAACCTCTTTACGGTGTGCTGCACATGTCAGGCAACCTCTTTACGGTGTGCTGCACATGTCAGGCAACCTCTTTACGGTGTGCTGCACATGTCAGGCAACCTCTTTACGGTGTGCTGCACATGTCAGGCAACCTGTCAACGATGTGCTGCACATGTCATGCAACCTGTCATCCAATGTGCTGCTATGTCAGGCCAGCTGTCATCCAATGTGCTGCAGATGTCATGCAACATGTCAACTCTGTTCTGCACTATCAAATATTTAAAAAGTTTAACGAGAGTCGTATGAAGGGGGGAATGCGGCCATGAGTCCGGGGGAGGGGGGCAAACTTTGTTTACCGAGGGCCAGGGCCTCATTCGGTTCTTCCATTTGACAGAAAAAATCTGAAGGCTCATGTGCTCAAGTCTCAGTGTCTCATTGCGAGTGGAAAGCTAAACATCGGACTAAACATTAAACTAAACATTGTACTAAACATGGAACCAATCATCAAACTCAATACTGAAATAAACATTTAACTAGACATTGAACTAATCATTGTACTAAACATTGAACTAAGAATTTTACTAAACATTTTACTAGACATTGAACTAATCATTGTACTAAACATTGAAATAATCATCGAACTAAAATTTTTACTAAACATTTAACTAGACATTGAACTAAACATTTAACTAGACATTGAACGATACATTGTACTAAACATTGAACTAAACATTGTACTAAACATTTTACTAACATTCAACTAAACATCGGACTAATTGTAACTAATCGTAACTAATTGTAGTGAACCCCCATTTCGTATTCATCTTCTTGTTGTACTGACCAATTAGGCTACCTATTTTGATTCACTTACTCACTAACTACTGTTACAGTATAAAATTAAAATCATTGAACTAAACATTGGACTAAATTGTTTTACTAAGCATTCAACTAAACATCGTACTAAACATTGAACTAAAACTTTAACTAAACATTTTAATTAAACATTGAACTAATCATTGAACTAATCATTGAACAAAACATTTAAACTCAAAATCTGTAGAGTAATTAGTGTTTGTGGCGCTCGGGTCGAACTCATAAATAGCTGCCCCGTTACCTGATAATTTTTTTTTGTTTCTAACGTACAGTTGATGCTGCCCCTGTTTTTGGGGCGAAAAAAAGTGCCGCCCATGGGGGGCTGATCGTCTCCTCTTAGTTACGCCACTTCTCAAATTCAATTGGAAGTTTATCTAAAAATAAACGTCACTTCCTGTCCTGAACATTGGCAACACTCAACCCTAAATCTTCTTTCAATCTACATTTCAAAGGATATTAACAGAACTTATCGGAAGCCTTTGTGCTGTTTTATATTTTCAATGTGCTCACGGTGGACTCAAATTTAATCGAAGCATAAAACGGGGCATAGTTTAAAACAAAATGTAAACTGTTTTACAGAGCCTCCATAATTTCTTGGAATTTTATTATAAGTTTTGTGTGCTCGTAAACTTGACTCAAAAAAAAAAATCTCAAAAGATTTCCTTTTGAAGGAACTTAGCATAAAACTATATAGTCTACGTGTGTGTGTGTGTGTGTGTGGCCTACAGTTAGCGACGTAATTCTTTTAATAAAATGGCGGTCTTTTTTCATGAAGTCTTTCCTAGTCTGACTTTTTTTTTCTTTCACCTATTTTTTTTTTCGACTTAAATCCAAAAGCACAAAAAAAGAAAAAAAAAAGGAATTAGAAATACACTGTCACAGATTAAATACGATTAGTACGAATAGAGGCGATCCGTTCTTTCAATGAAATTGATGGGGGTGGGTTGGGGGTGGTTCTCTGAAGTCTAGTACAGAAAGACTTTTTTTTTTCTTTTTAATTGTGTTTTTAATGTAAGTTTAATCGGATAAAGCAAAAGTTAAATATTTCAAATAATATCTACAAGGAAAAAAAAATATTAAGTCTAATTCGAAATGTAATTTCAAAAGGTTTAAATTGTATCTACTTTGCGAGTTTACATCGGACACCATGTAATTGAGTTTCTTGTGTAAGTAAGATAATGCTATTATGATTTATGAATAGCATCAAACAAACATATGGCCAACTTTTTCGTGTAAACTATTTTAATTTTTTTTTCTTTTATAGGTAATGTCAGTCATTTGGTTTAAATAAAATGGTTATATCATGGAAATATTCCATCAGTTTGTCTTGAGTTTTATCGTTCACTGACGTAACTAATTGTAGTGACCCCCCATTTCGTATTCATCTTCTTGTTGTACTGACCAATTAGGCTACCTATTTTGATTCACTTACTCACTAACTACTGTTACAGAATAAAATTTTAAAAAATGTCAGGTATAATAAATTAAATAGGATGAACGAATGTCCATAAATTATCATGTTTCTTTTTTTTTCTACGAATTACACTTTTCCAACTCCACTGGAAGGCACATGCAAACACACACACACACACACAAAAACCTCGACTAAACGTATATAGCAGCAACTATTTAACATAATTCGCACACTTTCTATGTTTCTTCATGATGACGTATCAATGTCCACAACTCACAACAATTATACAGTTTCACACTTTAAATTGTTTTTTGCTAATCGAGACCTGTCGGCTTAATAAGATGCACTAAAACAACAACAACAAGAAAAAAACAACATCTGGGCAACCAGGGGTAAATGCAGGACGTGAGTCGGACCTACGGCTACGGGAGGGGGGGTATATTTTAATTTCTCTCACCCCTCACCTCCCGCAACACACTCCCTCGTGTCCTACTTCCAGGCACCTGTATCCCCCCCCCCCATAGATTTCAGCTGCTATTAGCTAACATCTTCGTTCTTCCCCCCCCCCTCCAACCAAGGTAAGAGATTAAATCTTCATCGCTGACCACACGCTGCAAACCATTATGAATGAACGAGAGAGAGAGAGGGCGGGGGTGGCGTGGGGTAGATGAGAGAGGTGGAGATGATAGAGAGGGGAGAGGGATGATTGAGATGATAGAGGTGAGGGTGATGATATGGGGTGGGAGGAGTGAGAGATGAGAGAGAGATGAGAGAGATGAAGAAGAGAGGGAGAGATAGAGGTAGGGAGATGAGATAGAAGTGAGGGAGATGAGATAGAAGTGAGGGAGTCGAGAGAGGTGATGGAGAGGTGAGAGGTGATGGAGAGATTTGAGGTAGGTGAGGGAGGTAAGGGAAGCGAGGGAGAGAGGTGAGGTAGATGAGTTAGAAGGGCAGGAGATGAGACAGATAAAAGAGATGTGAGGAAGAGAAGAGAGAGAGAGACTGGGGGAAAGAGGTGGACAGAAACAGGGGAGAGAAATAGGTGAGGGATAGAGAGGTGAGGAAGGGAGATAAGCGTGATGTGAAGGAGAATAAACTGATTAATAGTTTCTTGAAAGATTACACAGGAGAATAAGATTTCATTTTAAAACAGACTTTGTAGATTCTTACATTTTTATTTTATTGGGTTTGAAATGTGAAAAAAAAAAGGGGATGGGGGGTAGTTTAAATACTTTTCAATGATCGTGTGAGGTCTTTTAAAAAAAACACAACTTGTCGGAACATAAAAATGTTATGGGTTTAAGGGATGCAACGATTAAATCAAAAAGAGGTAAATTATAAATAAATAAAAAAAAAAAGAATAATCTAGAAAAGGGAGGAAAGTGCAAGGTATTTACCTAATCTTTTCATTCACGTGTGAATTATACTGCTCTAGTTAAAAGACAGTCATATTATGATACACTTTTTTAAAAAATGTATAAGTTTGTTGAAATAAATTGGCTGAATGGACATCACTAGTAGATGGTACTTATCAAGTAAAATTGCTTGATTGTTAGTTTGCAAATCAGTTAAATAAGTAAAGGAAAGAAAGTGTATATCAAAGAAGCGAAACATCTAGTCGTAGTCAAGATAAATTACTACTGTACAATGTATCTAATAAAATAATAGCGATTTTGGCTCCTCGTTAAATCGAAAGTAAAGAATTAATACAACAGTATTCCAGTTTAAAATACAATCTTGAAAAAATCGGATTTGCCCGAAACCAAAAATAACCTAACCTACCTATATATATCCCACACACGTGCCAATTCACACACACGTATACACATACACACGTACATACATACACACGTACAAAAACAGTTTTTTTTAATGGATAGGCACATATGACGACCACTTGAGCACCCCCACCCCTCACCCGCCCATAACTGTTCCCTCCAAGTTGTGCGTGCACACACACACTCACAGTAAAACCAAGCACAGACATGTTTCGTTTAGTACTTTGTCAATTTGCGGCTATGTTGCGCAAAAAAAAAAATTGTTGCGCACAACCAAAATCATTGGTCGCACATAAAAGGGAATATATCCACCCCCCCCCACTGCTAAATGGACCCTTCAGTATTAATTCCTTTTATATCTGAAACTAAATTGGGCCCCTCAGTAATAATTCCTATTAATTAAATCTGAAACCAAATGGGCCCCTCAGTATTAATTCCTATTATATCTGAAACTAAATTGGGCCCCTCAGTATTAATTCCTATTAAATCTGAAACCAAATGGGCCCCTCAGTATTAATTCCTATTAAATCTCATACTAAACGGGCCCCTACAGGTACTGTTGTTAATGGCCTCCAAACAAATCACAAAGGCGCTGAATACAGACGAGGTAGGCTACCCAATTACGATTTTTTAAAATTCTGTTGTTGTTGTTGTTTTTTAAAACTATTTTCAAAGACTTAAAGTCAGGATGCCACATCCTACTTGAACATAGTTAGTAATTAAAAAAAAAGTCTCGGTGGTCTTTTCTATCCAATCCATGTCTAGAGGGGCGTTAACTAGGGCGGTAATGAAAGGCAACACGAGCTTAATTGTCCGATGAACATTTGTGCGTGTGTATCAGTTTGGGTACTGACGAGCATATCTTTAAATCTTTCATGCATAAAGAGGGTCGCCCGAGGAAGGTGGGAGTGCACGTGTGGTGAAGTCTACAGTAGAGTATGATTAATTACCGGTTTCACACCGCGCCCCGTACCACGACCCCCTCCCCGTTTCCCCCCTCCCCCCCCCACACACACATATACATACAAACTCCCCTACATTGTTTGTCTCGCAGTTTGAAATTCAAGTAAAGTGACAGAAGATGGCCTCAAGAGAAGTTTCCTCCCCTTCGGGATACACCTTTGTCTTTTTCGGCGTCAACAGGTTCCCCGAGGATGCCCGACTGCGAGGTGTGTGGCGTCAGATCTTCCCCCTTCCCCCCACCCAAGCATCACCCTCCCACAGAGCCTATTGTGGCTCCACGACAAGGCCACACTGACACCGCGTCTCTCTTGAAGGGGGGGGGGAGGGAGGAAGGGGGCGTCACTTTGCCCCCCCCCCCACACCATTGTTGTCCAGAATCCGGTGACATGGGTGAATTAGTAAGCGGTTCTCTTTGATGATACGGTCGCTGTGCAGTCGGAGACAAACGCTTTTTTTTTTGCCCTGTGTCACTTCTGTTGGTCGGCTTTCATTTCACTGGAAAGGGAGGGGGGGTGGGGGTGGGGGTGTCTCTCGCTCTATCTTTCTCTCTTTTCTATATACACAATCTCCCATCTCTATTTCTGTATCTTTATCGACTGTTTCATTTAAATAAGATTTTCTTTCCAGCTATCGGCAGATCAGTAACTGCATATATCGTATGGTTGTTTATTTGCGTTCGTCTGTTTGATATTGTTTATGCTTCTTTTTTTATGTCTTAGATTTCTTTTTCTAATTTTTTTTATTCGTTTAATTCCATTTCAAATTTTTTTTTCTTTTATTTAAACACGATTTAAAAGAATTTACATGAATTGAATTTTTTTTTTTAAAAATGTAACTGGAGAAGTTTAAATAATTAGAAAAACAGTGAAATTGAAAGGGTGTAATGTACTGGAAGACGATTGGCTGTCACACAGATATCCGTCTCAATGGGATGCCGGGACACATGTTACGGAAGATTGATTGCCAAAAGTCTCTCAAGCGACAGAGGGATAGTTCATCGGCTATTGTTGCGGAAGAGGGACATATAAATGGCGACAACTATTTCTGGGGGGTCTACGCGTTTATCACCACCACCTCCACTACCCCCCACCCTTACCTTGTACTGCATTGGTTACCATCACAGCTTCCTTCCAAGTTCCAACACCAGGGGAATTCTGACAGTTGAATAGCTCATAATGAATGGCGTGTGAAAACAAGAGAAAATCAGCCATTAGTGTGAGCAGATCCCTTCTTATGTATGTGTGTGTGTGGGGGGGGGTAGGAGGGAGGGAGACTCAAGCAATGTATTTTTTTTGGGGGGGGGGCTCTTTGGAAATGTTTGGAGAAGGGCCTATGAATATTTTTTGGGGCTTTAGTGAGATATTTGGGACCCAATAGACAATAATATAGTAGAGGCTCTAAAAGCAATAGGTTTATCAGAAATCAATATTTGATGGAGGACCGTTTTTGCTGGGGGGGGGGGGAGGGCGCCTAGTTGGTGACCTAGTTGGCCTGTACATTATTAGAATGGCGGCCCATCATAGTTTGAGATAGTCTGAAGTAGATCCACAACGGGCATAGTGAGATGTGACGTGGTACCAGTGAAATATTAAAACTCGATATATTTATGAACAAGTTTACCCTGAACATTTGTGATTGCAAACGACTCTAGAGTTGTTATTGAGTGTGTGATTTTTTTTAATAGGGACTATTTTTTTTTTTTGCCTTACGCGCTGACCACCGTTGTGCCACACAATAGTTTTGTCCTGGTCGGAAACTAGTGACAGCATATCGTGTAACCTTCCGCCAAAGTTATTGCGTTGCCCTTTTTAATTTTTCTTCCCCCCACCACCCACTACGTACACCCGAATGACGTGTTTTAGAAACATACACTGGGCATACAGTGGGCATACAGTGGGCATACAGTGGACATACACAATCCTCAAAGGCTAGCCACGTTCCTGTATTAAGAGTAATGAAATAATTAACAAACTAAAACGAAATTTTGAGCGGCAGTAAAATTGTACGCAAGAGCAGCAAAAAATTAGGGTCCGTAAACTGACTTGATCATACAAAGAACGAAATGTCGGGATGTCCATCGCTAAATTAAACCGACTTGATCATACAAAGAATGTGTTGTCTGAAAGTCCATCAGCCATTTAAACTAGCTAAAACCTAAAACGAGCGTAAATGGCTCCAATAGGTACTTGAGCCTAGCGTACTAACATCTTTAAAAGTCTCTAAATAGGGCCTCTAATTAGTCTGGCTAAGCGCTTTTGTTGTGTATTAAAAACATTTAATCAAAAGAACTCCTGATTTAGTTTTTTTTTTTTTTGTTTTTGTTTTTTAAATACAGAAAATGCGTTTGATTATATTGTTCATATGATTAGTGTGATTCACAGGGTGGTACCTAATAAATTGACTTGGTTTATTAGTACACGCCCTTGATGTTCGTTAGAGTTTAGTACCCCGGGGGTCACCCACCTCCCAAGTTTTTTATTGCCTCATCTCAAACCACGCCTCCTGCGAACTTCCTGTCCACTGTTACGCCCTTGAGTCAAAACGTACTTTTCCCCCGCAGTTTATAAAGTTCTTTTGATCTGTTGAGGAATATTTCATGATCGCAACTGCATAGTTGCCAATCGTTTGATTTTGTTTCGGTTTTTTTTTTAATTTAATCAACAGATCTAGAATTTGAATTGTGTTAATGTAACTGACACCATTGGTGTAGTTAGGTGGAGTGGCAGTCCGATAGGGACCACGGCTCTGGTGGCTGGGTGTGTGGCGCCACGGTAGTGAGCAGTCCCGTAGCGTGTGAATTCTACAGGGGGGAGGGGGGCAGGCATTCTACAGCAGGGGCCAGGCAATAGCGGAGGGGGGGGCAGGTAATACATTTTACTAAGTAGAACAAATAAGCAGGGGGGCCAGATAAAACGCAGGGGGCTCGGCCCTCCTGGCCCCCCGCACGCTACGGGCCTGGTAGTGAGTCGGATATGCAAGCTGCAACCCGGTCTACATGCTGTGGGTAACGGGTTCGAACCCCCCGATGCGTGCCAGTGTCACCTATCCAAATCTCCCGTCGTGCCTCCTTGGCCATTGCTCTATCGATTATGGTGACGATGAAAGAAGGGCACTACGAAAACCGTCCCAAGAGCGGATCTAAGAGATAAACATCTCAACTTTACAGGGGCGGCATTTATTCACCACTTTAGTAGTTAGTTGCGAGATTGGGTAGACCCTGACGCTAGTTGTACAAGAGATCAATACCGATGTTTATAATGTTAGTAGTTGCAAGTACCCGGCTTTGCCCGGGTTTAAAATGAGGTTTTCTGTTTACCTTTTGTTTTCTCCCTACCCCCCTCTCCCTTTCTACCTCCCTCCCTCTCCTTCCCTCCCTAACTCTCCCATCTCACTCTCTCTCCCTATCTCCCTTCCTCCTCCCCCTCTCTCTCCCTGCCCCTTCTCTCTCTTTATCTCTCACTCCCTCCTATTTCTCCCATCCTCTCTCTCCCTCTCTCCTTCCCTCCCCTTTCCCTCCCTACCCCCTCTCTCCCTTTTTCCTTTCTCCCTCCCTCTCCCGTCTCCCTCTCTCTCTTCCTCCCCCTCCCTCCCTCATTTCCTTTCTCTCCCTCCCTGCCCCCTCTCTCTTTATCTCTCACTCCCTCCTATTTCTCCCATCCTCTCTCTCCCTCTCTCCTTCCCTCCCCTTTCCCTCCCTACCCCCTCTCTCCCTTTTTCCTTTCTCCCTCCCTCTCCCGTCTCCCTCTCTCTCTTCCTCCCCCTCCCTCCCTCATTTCCTTTCTCTCCCTCCCTGCCCCCTCTCTCTTTATCACTCTCTCCCTCCCTCTTTCTTTATCTCTCTCCCTCCCTCCCTCCCTCTCTCTCTCCCTCCCCTCTATCTCCCACTCTACTCCCTCCCTTCCTTTCTCTTTCATTCCCTCCCTTTCTCTCTCCAACCCTCCCTCTCCCTTTATCTCCCTCCCTACCACCTCTCTCCCTCCCTCCCTTTCCCTCCCTCCTTCTCTCCCCCTCCCCTTCCTCCCTCCTTCCCTCTCCCTCCTTGCCCCCTCCTTCCCTCTCCCTCCCTCCCTCCCTCTCTCTCTCGCTCTCTCTCTCTATATATATATATATGTGTATATATATATATATATATATATATATATAGATAGATAGATAGATATATACTTATTATTATGGCTTCACACTTCTTCTAAAATCCTTCTTCATTCCTTTAACTTCCTCAAGCTGTACAAATAGGGAAGCATGAAAAAACATCAACAATTCTTTGCAGCACAAAGACACGATACAGCACCAGCGCGCAAGTTCTATTCGATCATCGGGAAATGACGTCACAGAGGAATTTTATTTATGGCGCCGTCGAGATTACTTTTATATAGCAAAATACTAAAATAAAAAAAAAAATTGATTACAATTAAACTACCCATCCAGATGAAACGAAACATGTCCTATAACCTTCCCCATGTAACTATGTGTATGTGTAACAAATTTCACGTTATTTGGTTTTCTGGATCTTGAGTTATAAGGGAACAGACAGACAGACAGACAACAAATGCGTCTTATAAGTATAGAGATATTCATTTTAGTTATCTTACTGGTATGAAAATCAGAATGGGGATGTATCGCATACAAGACAAATCCGAGACAAGATTACTGCATAGTGTCAGTAGAAAATTATGGGGGGGGGGGGAGCGGGAGACCGCCCCTTGACCTATGACATGGCTTATCAAAGGATCACCAATTCTTTGCTGCCGAGACACCCGGCCAGGTGCGAGATGTGTGGGGTCCACCCCTGCACGGGTGTGATTGTAGCGCCCTCACTTATATCTATACCTGTAATAACGAGGTGCAGTGGTCAGGTAGGCATCGCAGGGTCTACCTAAGTCGCCAGAATTTAAAACCTGGGATGTGAACAGACGGCTGGACTTACAATCATACGACACACTTCATATCACACTCAAAAGAGGCTCGTCAGTTTGCGTTGGGGGCGGAGGTAGAAACAGGTTGGGGAGAAGGAGAAGGAAGACTGGGGTGGGAGTCGCGGGGGGGGGGAGGTTGAAAGGGATGAACTGTGTTCAGGGCCGATCTTTTTATTCATATTTTTGGGACCGCCCCCTCCCCCTCTCCAGGGAAAATATATTTGAGAACCCTACGTAAAGTACTTTAGGGACCATTATCAAAAAATGTTAACAATCTTGGGCCCATTGATATTTTCTTTTAAAAATCTCTGGAGTGCCTTACTAGAAGGGTTTCAAAAATGTGTATTTTTAATTATCAACAAATACAGTTTACAAGTTTTATAAAGTTACGACAAAATAAAACTCCGAACGAGAAGTGGAGGGAGGGAGGGGGTCACCTTAGCCGAAGGCTAATCGCTATGAACTCTTATGCAATAGATTTTGAAAAAAATATATTGGTAAAATAAGATCTATCAGCAGTGGTGGTTATCTGTTAGAAATAACCCTAGGGAATCTTTAATGAAGAGTTTATTAGGCCATAGGGTAATACGCACGATTGACCTAACAGAGAACTACGGCGGCATCGAGCCTGTGTGTCAGGACCGTTAATGGGTATGAGCTATGTCCACAGGTCCATCCTGCTTAAAGATGAAATTTTGTTAGGAGTAGTTTAGGCATCTGAGACTGTGCATTTCGTTAGCCACACAATCCAGTATTACACGCTGAAAATCACTGCATTCGCGAATGCAATTCTTTTTTCATCCACTGCACTGATGTTCGTAGCGATGTCTTCCATTGAACTTCATCAACTGCACCGATGGTCGTAGTGATGTCTTCTGAGGAGCTTCATCCACTGCACCGATGGTCGTAGTGATGTCTTCTGAGGAGCTTCATCCACTGCACCGATGGTCGCAGCGATGTCTTCTGAGGAGCTTTATCCACTTCACCGATGGTCGTAGCGATGTCTTCTGAGGAGCTTCATCCACTGCACCGATGTTCGTAGCGATGTCTTCCATTGAACTTCATCCACTGCACCGATGGTCGTAGCGATGTCTTCCATTGAACTTCATCCACTGCACCGATGGTCGCAGCGATGTCTTCTGAGGAGCTTCATCCACCGCACCGATGGTCGTCACAATCTCTTCCAGTGAACTTTTTACTCTGATTTTACGCAACAGTCTTTATATTATTTTATAAATAAATTAAAATAAACATGATATGTTTCTCTTTCACATTGGTTTCACATTTGAATTAAATGAATATGAACGCCCTATCTTCGGACATCAAATGACTACGGGTATTTTAGCTGATCATGGGGGGGGGGGGGGTCGATCAAGTTTATTAGCGGTGACATCCTGGAATGACAGTAAAAGTTCTTAATAATTAACTTAATGATGTCAATGTGCTAACAGGTATTTTCAAGTATGTTCCCGCAGTACGTGTTTTTTTTATTTTCTCTCATAAAAATGTTACGAAAATGACTCCACCCCCATTTAATTTACATCAGCACGGTATGCCGCCTACCAACATCGACATCAACAAACAAAAAAAAAAAAGAAATAATTAAAAAGTGAGGGAGATGCTTCAGATTGTCGATATTTATTGTTTTCTTCTGCTGCCTGCAAGGAATGTGTGATGTTTATCTAATAGTTCTTTTCTTATTTTGGTTTATTCAGTCATGGGAAGAGTTGTGTGTGTGTGGGGGGGGGGCGGGGCGGGGGGAGAGAGTGGGAGGGGTGGGCTTAAAATCACAATGAAGAAAATAACAGCATGCAATATAACTAGCACTAAAAGCAAAATAACCTATTAACTATTCTATTTTTTTCCGCTTACAACACATTCTCTTTTAAATCTCCTATCTTTTGTCTTTTTTTTTTTTAAAAAAAAAACTCGATTGTACCAAAGGGAAACAATCGACAATATAGACATGTCTATAACAAACTATCAAGAAGTTACCTGCCCGTCATTTCCTACAAAAAAAAAGGGTTTTTTTTTTTTGCCTCCCTTCCCCCCCCCCCCTTTTCTTTTTCTCCGAACTTCGCCCGCCCGTAAACAATGTTATTTTTTTTTTTTCAGTTTTTCGCCCGACGTGTGTGGTCGGCAGGTGAGAAGGCGAAAACTAGTTAATGATTTCTTTTCTGAATGTGGGTGGTCGACCATTGCCGCTAGATGAGAAGAGAGGGGAATATTGTAAAAGTTTAACTGGGGGGGGGGAGGGGTGGAGGGGATATGGGGGGAGGAGAGAAGCGTGCAGTTTTCAGTCACCTCTAGATTTACCTTTGCCAACTACTGCAAAACTCAGGACATTAAAACTAACGGACATTTTTTTTTTGCCGCGCGCGTGTGTGCGAATTTTTTTTTTATTTAAAGGATCAACGAATAATTATTATTATTATTATTATTTTGAATATCAAAAGAAATTAAGTCGAAATTACCCATCAAAATATTTATTGGTTGAAACTTCTTAATTGCGTAATAATAAAAACTTATGACAAAATAAATTAATTTCAAAAGAAATAAATAAAAGCAGTTTTTATTTTATACAGTAAATGAAACAAAAAAAAAGTTCACATTAATTGAGCATTCACGGGAATGTTAATAGAAGGTTTAGTTGAGATCAAAGATACATGGGTGAGGTAGAAGGTTAATTAGAAACTTGATGTAGACAGATCACGGTTACATGAAAGCAACAAAAAGTTCATACATATATTCAGACAAAAGGGCAGTCAAGAAAATATACAGGCATTAGAGAAAGGCTAAAATGATAGTACTTTATGGGCACAAATCTACAGACATTGGAGAAAGGCTAAAATGATGGTACTTTATGGGCACGAATCTACAGACATTAGAGAAAGGCTAAAATGATGGTACTTTATGGGCACAAATCTACAGACATTGGAGAAAGGCTAAAATGATGGTACTTTATGGGCACAAATCTACAGACATTGGAGAAAGGCTAAAATAGTACTTTGTGGGCACAAATCTACAGACATTGGAGAAAGGCTAAAATGATGGTACTTTATGGGCACAAATCTACAGACATCGAAGAAGGGCTAAAATGATAGTACTTTGTGGGCACAAATATACAGACATTAGAGAAAGGCTAAAATGATGGTACTTTATGGGCACAAATATACAGACATTGGAGAAAGGCTAAAATAGTACTTTGTGGGCACAAATATACAGACATTAGAGAAAGGCTAAAATGATAGTACTCTGTGGGCACAAATATACAGACATTGGAGAAAGGTTAAAAGGATAGTACTTTATGGGCACAAATCTCAAGCATATAAAAATTTAATAGCCCTGAAGGTGTATCCAGGGCTGCCTAGTCGGGGCCTAGGGCCTTGTTGGGAGGAGGACGGGCACCATAACTCACAAAAAGTATTTTCATTACTAATGGTTTATTTTTGAGAGGAGATGGGCCCCAGTTGTTAGAGTTTGTCAAAGGCCCTTAAAATTAATGGCGGCGTCCCTGGCATTTGAAGTTAAAAAATGGGAGCCCTTTTCGGAGAGAATTTTATGCCTAATATGCCCGATTTTCCCCATTATGTAAACCCTTCATACAGACAGTTGCTCTTTATTGCATAATAGATATTTTATAGTCTATATTTAAAAAAAAAAAAAAAACCAATGTTATCTTCGTGTTTAGTCACAGTAGGAATAACACATGTCTATGGCCGACGTAAGCATCTCGGGACCCTATGCACAGTCCTCTATGTCAAAAGTAGAGGACGCTGCATGTGATAATAGAGCAAATGAAACAACAGTTCCGTAAATGGAAGCTCTAGACACGATCACATTTTAAAGATTTCTTAAACAGCAGCGGAGAAAGGTTACCGTTTTGAATAACTATTTTGACCCCACAACTAGGGGTTGTCGGTTTTTAAAAACCGGCGGCTAAAAACCGGTTTTTTGACGAAAGTCGAAGCATTCGACAACCGGTTTTTTTGGCTTTAAAAGTCGGTTTTAGCTTATAACTTAACAAATAGCAAAAAATGTTGATACATTCCACGATATTACAGAGAAATCTAGGAAACTGTGACTTTCCAATGAACTCCCTCCTCAGTCCGACCTGTGTACATTGGTATTGATAGAAAGTAACTGTTGAGCGATACAAAAGAGAAGGCGTTCCCAAGTGGTTGAGGGGTAACTTGAGGATTGGATGGAGGGTAAAGTCGTTAACTAATTCCACAAAACAACCGATGTTTTTTTTTTTAGCGCACGAATTTAGTGTTGACTTGCGGGAAGTGTACAACTTGAAACGGGGGGTGGGGGTATATAATCGGTGCCTCCCTAGCTCATCACTAAGCAATAGACAGAACGGGGCTATTTTTTTTTTCAAGTTGACTAAACTATGTTCGCCATCCAACACCTCCACCACCACCAACCGTCTAACCTAAACAAGGCATTCACATGGCAGGACCGTCGTACAGCCGTTGTAATGAATAGTGTAACTAATACATCTCAGGGATGAGAGGGGGTAGGTGGGGAGACAATTGTATGAAGGGAGGGGCAAGGAGTTCATCAGTGGAGGAATGTTTTTAAACGGACACTCGATGTGAGTCAATGGAGAGGTGCAGAGGTGATTGTGTACTGTGTCACATATATAGATAACGTTAGAAACTTATACAGAGGATGAGAGAGAGAGAGAGAGGGAAAGGCAGAATGTGAATACCATGAGTAGAATGAGACCCGTAATTTCTATATATATATATATATATATATATATATATATATATATATATATATATATATATATATATATATAAGCTCTATACTATACTGAGGTCTACATCACAACGGCTGATTTCAGAACTGGTCTGTGTGCGGCAAACCAAACCTCTTTCTTTGACTATATAATATAAATGAAACATGAGAAAGAAAGGTCATGATAGAAATGTGTTTAGTTGTAAAGCAGTTTAAATGAACCCAGTAGACAGTAGTAGTATTTTTACTGTCTAATTGATAATTTTTTTCTTGTATTTATTGTTTTACGTAAAAATCGGTTGACTTAATTACATAATCCTTCATTCTTTCTCATACACGTTAATTAAATACTACATACATTGAAAATAATTATTTCTAGAATGCTTAAAATATCCGTTATTTCACTTATTTTATAGTAAATTCGAAAACCGGTTTTCGCCGGTTTTTGAGAAATCGACCTTCGACAACCGGTTTTTTCATAAGTCGGTTTTTGTATAAACCCTACCCACAACACAAGAGTCTAGCATAGCCCCAAAATCTTGATGGAGAACATATCTGCATTGTTGTATTTGTTATCAAGGACTCTATCAAGCAATCAATCCGTCAAACAAACGATTAATCTATCTATCTATCTATCTATCTATCAATATATCAATTTCTATCTACCTTCACGTATGTGTCTATGTGTCTGTGTGTTTATGGCGTGTCGTCTCTTCACATTTTCTGGCCAATGGTTAGTAACAGACGTGCTATATTCTTTTTTTTAAACTGCGGACTTTATGTATTTAGTGGGTTGAACTTATTTCGGTTCTAATTATGAACAGGTTACTGATGAGAGGGGAAAAGGGTGGGAGGGGGGGGCGGGGGATTGCCGAGCAGTTTAAAACACCTGAGAGTTGCTGGTTCGATCCTCGACAAGAACCAAGTGAATTCTTCCAGGTCCTGGAGAGGTGAAAGTTAGATGAATGTAGACCAAAGCTTTAAAAAAAGTAAAGGAAAGTATTGGTTGCCGGACGTTGTGCTAGCCAAACAATCTTTTAATATGCAGTAGCTAGACTCAGATGAATTCTACACTTTTTTTTTTACCCGATGGCCTATAAGGGGTACATAAACTTTTTCCTGATGATGTCTAGACTATTATAAGCGGAAATATATAATATTAAACTTACTAAATTTGTTGTAAATTTATTTTTAAAAAAAATGAAATAAAATCATTGTATATGGCACAGTTGACCGTTTGTTTGTTTTGAATTGTGTTTATTGACACCAACTGCATGCATAGTGTGTATGTAACATGTTTATATATATTTCATGTCATTAGGCGGGACTTAGGGGAAACACAAGTTTTGAAAGATTGCAGTTATTGCTCCTTAAATATATAATTAGGCAAACACAAGTTTTGAAAGATTACAGTTATTGCTTCTTAAATATATAATTAGGGAAACACAATTTTTGAAAGATTGCAGTTATTGCCCCTTAAATATATAATTAGGGAAACACAAGTTTTGAAAGATTACAGTTATTGCACCTTAAGTATATAATTAGGGAAACACAAGTTTTGGAAGATTGCAGTTATTGCTCCTTAAATATATAATTAGGGAAACACAAGTTTTAAAAGATTGCAGTTATTGACCCTTAAATATATAATTAGGGAAACACAAGTTTTGAAAGATTACAGTTATTGTCCCTTAAATATATAATTAGGGAAACACAAGTTTTGAAAGATTACAGTTATTGCCCCTTAAGTATATAATTAGGGAAACACAAGTTTTAAAAGATTGCAGTTATTGCCCCTTAAATATATAATTCCTTATTCTTAGATTATACAAATATTTATAGAAAATCTAAATAAAAGTGTCTATATCGATAAACTAGTATTAACAATAAATAGAGTTTGAATGACAAACAAATTTAAAAATTAAAATAGAAAAAAATTTGTCAGTTCATTATCAATTAATATAGAAGATAAAATTTGGGGGCCACTGTCATTCGAGACCATGACATGAGATAATGTAATTAATATTTAATGTAAGAAAATTCAGGGACCCCCCTTCAAGCTGAGGCCCGGGGACACATTTGAATTTGGACCCCCCTTCCCTAGGTACGCCTCTGGCATTACCTGTAATGATGAGATGAAATCTCGTAGATCATAAAAACCACTAATGGTGCCCTTCTTTCATCCCCTCCGTAGACAATAGTGCAGTGGCCATGGATTCACCGCGGGAGATATAGCGAAGACTTTAAGCCATGACCTGAAATATCCACGGGTCCTCACCGGAGAAGTAACCTGGGACCCTCAAGTCGACAGTCGGGCGCTTTACCACACGACCATCCGTCCCATCTTCGCATTACCTAGAAACAAGCATTTTGTGAAATGCGAAAGGGTACAATGCAGTTCTCAGGTGAAATGTTTTGTAATTTGTTCGCAAAATTATGTCCTATTTTATTGTAGTCCTTAGGGCCCACGGTAAACTTGAATCGGCCTTGGTCCGAATCGCTCTCTATCACCTCATAGTTGTAATAGTAAGAGTGACGGTTCGGTATTCAAATAGCCATAGGTTTTTATTTTCTTCAGAGGCACCCGTGGCTGTTTACGCCTGAAGCAGTGCCTTGGGCGAGTTTCACAATACAGTACTTTGGGCGAATTAAACATTCGCGACCGAGAACTGTAATTGTAGGCTTTATGTCAGTGGACCGGAGGAGGTGGGATTTAGCCGAAGTAATTTCAATACCCAAAACCATAGTAAACTTATCAAACTTTAGTGATCAATTAAAGAATAGAAAAAAAAAAGAGAAAAAAAAAACTGAAGCCACACAGAACTGATCTACAAGCTACATTTGCAGAGGCGTATCTAGGGTGGGGAAAGGGGGGAGTCCAAATTCGGAAGTTCCCCCGGCCCCAGCTTGAGGGGGGCCCCAATTTTTTTTTATATTTAATATTAGGTACATTATCTCATCATGTCAGGGTGTCAAATGTCAAAATGCAGGGGCCCCCCAAAGAGGCCAAGCCCCCCCCGGGCCCCCGAATCCCTAGGTTCGGCACTGTACATTTGGCCACCCGCTAATCTCCAAGTAAGGATCTCCGCAGATGTAAAATTTATAATTAAAATTTCAAGATTTCTATATATGCATAATTATCACTCAGAAGCCACTCTATTTCTATGCATGTTACAAAGGTAAAATTCGTAACACAGTAAAAGGGAAACTAATCTATATATCCAACTAATGAAGCTTTTATTCTCTTACTTCAATTGTAACTTTTTTTTTTTGCGGTGGGTCACGAAGCCAAAACTGTTGTCATAGTCGGTCACGAAGTGCAAAAGCTTTGTGAGCCATTGCCGTAACCAATAGCTTGTGATTTGATATTGTGCATTGTGTATGCTTAAAGAAACTTTAAAAGATATTCACAAAAACACGTTCGCTGACGTTGTCATCGCTGGTAATCAGCTGCTCGGAGTAAGCTAAACAAATAAAGTTGTCAAGGTAACCGTGCCGAGCCCCACTGTCACCCACCCACTCCCCAGGGCAAAAAACGGTTGTTTTTTTTCTGTCAGCAGCATGAACGACCCCGGTCTTCTCAGTTCCTCTGGTGCAACCGAACATTCCCCTTCCACCTCCCCCCCCCCTCCTTTCTAGCCCTCCCAAAGCCGTCCACAGATTGAGTCCAGCATTAGAATGTAAGACCACGGGCCCGGAAGTAGATTGATATGGCCGTTAATGAACGTCCGTCCACAGCTGGAGCCGTGACCAGCATAATAATAATAAACATCTGAGCACCGGAGCGACTGGATGTCGTTTCCTTCTTCTGTTGTAAAAATGCATGTACCCATTCGTTTTAAGCTGAGAGGGGCCGTGGGGCAGTGATACGGAGAAATGAGGTGCGAGCGAGGACGGTTTTGATATGTCGATGGGTAAAAAAAAGGGGTTAAGAAACATACGGGGAATGGGGGAGGAGGGGGGTGTAGCGCGGATTCTTCTCCTCTCCCCCCCCCAACCACCACCACCATCACCACCACTATCAGGTACGCCGTTGTGTGTGGTGCGTGCGAGGAATTTCATTGTATCGACGCAGCAGATATTGTAGTCACATGATCTTCTTGGGTGGGCAGCAGGCGAGTAGAAAGAGAGAGAGAGATGCAGAACTCATTCCAAGCGTTTTGTCAAAGTGTGGTGAAAGCGTTCAAAGGGTGTGTCGTGTCGTAGAGCCAAGAGACCCAGAGATGAGGGAAACGTTCAGTTAACAAGGTTGAAGGAAATCATCACTAGTTTTTTTTTTCCCTTAATTATTTTTTTTTTGTTGTTGTTAGGAAACAAATTAGATTGAGAAACTATTGTTGTTTTATGGTGGAAGCCAAAGTAGTTGCTCTTTTTAAAAAAAAACAAAAACCAAACCAAACAAAAAAAAAACAAACAAACTCGAATGTTGTTTTATTTTCTCTCCTTTTCGCATTGACCTTTATTTAACCTTTTTTTTTATTTTTTTTTTTAAAAAAAAAAGATGCAAGATTTTAGTAGACACGCTATGTTTTTGTTTGTGTGAAAGAGAAGATTCAAAATTGCGCGTGGATGTGTTATTAGTGCCCGATATGGCACCACGATAGATATAGCGGGAACTTTTAGCAATGACCTGAGATCTAACCAGGTACCCTCAGATCGGTAGTCGAGCGTTTTACCGTCCATACTACCAACCACACTTCCGACGACACACTTTTAAAGAAACACTTCTAAAGACACACTTCTAAAGACACATTTCTAAAGACACATTTCTAACGACACATCTCTAAAGACACTTCTAAAGACACACTTCTAAAGGGATATTTGAAAAAATATATTATTTAAAATTTAGAACTATGTCAGTGGCGTCACTAGGTGAATTAATTTATTAATGTATATCATATTTTCTAAGCATGGGATCTTTATTCTTTTTTAATAACATTTTGACAAACTTATCATTAAGAATAGAGATGTTCCAGACTTATGAAGCCATGTTCAGAATCATTTTGCGATATTTGGGAACCCTAGGCAACACTGAGTGTTGGGGCCCTGATGCCACCGAATTCGATAAATAAATCTGTTTAATTCGGGAGCCCTTCAACTGTATGACTAATATAAGGTGATATATGTTGCCTACGTATTAGAAAATGTTTGATTCAAACTGATTGTATATAGCACAAACATGTTTGTTTTGGTGTCATGAGTCATGTTATATATACTTCATTAAGTTTTAAACTTGGGTTTGCCGACTAGGGGTCCCTTTTTTTTACAGGATGAGGCACTAAGCGTGCCCCCCCCCCTTGTGCTCGCCGTTAGATCTGCCTCTGGTTACACATATCTATTTACATTTTGGCACAAAAATTACTCCAAGCAGTGGCATCGATAACGATTTGGGGGACCCAAGCGAATTGATGAGGAGGGCCCTCTTACGAAAAATTCCCCCCTTTTTTGCCAACTCTCCCTCTTAAGTATACGCCGCGCCACGGGGCGCTACGCCCCCCCCCCACACACACACCATGACGCCCATGTGGGCGACTGATTCCTAGTCAAAAAACAGTCATCTGTTGTTGTTTTTTTTAAATCTTCCCGGTTAATAGAAAGGCGAACGTAGCCAGTGTTTACAGGCTGCTACATCACATTTGTAGAACGCCACTCCTGTGTGGCTGGAGAGGGGGGGGAGGAAGGGGGATGTTGTGTGTGTGGGGGGGGGAGGGGCTATCAGACTTCCGCTCGGTGGCGGTTGTAATTAACCCGCTTCATGGCGCTATAACGATGATATCTATGACGTGTTTGATAATCTTAATGACGCTCCCCCCTCCCCCCCCCCCCAGATGTTTTATGAAACGTCATAGAAGGGACAGGTGATGCCAAAACACTCTAAGTCTATCGGGGCATAAACCCCCCATAAGTGGTTTGACTACTTATCTATATGTGAGATA
>JAGDYQ010000117.1:230124-243877 GCA_021962125.1 Bulinus truncatus | reverse complement strand
TACAAATATTTATAGAAAAAATCTAAATAAAAGTGTCTATATCGATAAACTAGTATTAACAATAAATAGAGTTTGAATGACAAACAAATTTAAAAATTAAAATAGAAAAAATTTGTCAGTTCATTATCAATTAATATAGAAGATAAAATTTGGGGGCCACTGTCATTCGAGACCATGACATGAGATAATGTAATTAATATTTAATGTAAGAAAATTCAGGGACCCCCCTTCAAGCTGAGGCCCGGGGACACATTTGAATTTGGACCCCCCTTCCCTTTCTAGGTACGCCTCTGGCATTACCTGTAATGATGAGATGAAATCTCGTAGATCATAAAAACCACTAATGGTGCCCTTCTTTCATCCCCTCCGTAGACAATAGTGCAGTGGCCATGGATTCACCGCGGGAGATATAGCGAAGACTTTAAGCCATGACCTGAAATATCCACGGGTCCTCACCGGAGAAGTAACCTGGGACCCTCAAGTCGACAGTCGGGCGCTTTACCACACGACCATCCGTCCCATCTTCGCATTACCTAGAAACAAGCATTTTGTGAAATGCGAAAGGGTACAAAATGCAGTTCTCAGGTGAAATGTTTTGTAATTTGTTCGCAAATTATAATCCTATTTTATTGTAGTCCTTAGGGCCCACGGTAAACTTGAATCGGCCTTGGTCCGGAATCGCTCTCTATCACCTCATAGTTGTAATAGTAAGAGTGACGGTTCGGTATTCAAATAGCCATAGGTTTTTATTTTCTTCAGAGGCACCCGTGGCTGTTTACGCCTGAAGCAGTGCCTTGGGCGAGTTTCACAATACAGTACTTTGGGCGAATTAAACATTCGCGACCGAGAACTGTAATTGTAGGCTTTATGTCAGTGGACCGGAGGAGGTGGATTTAGCCGAAGTAATTTCAATACCCAAAACCATAGTAAACTTATCAAACTTTAGTGATCAATTAAAGAATAGAAAAAAAAAAAAGAAAAAAAAACTGAAGCCACAGAACTGATCTACAAGCTACATTTGCAGAGGCGTATCTAGGGTGGGGAAAGGGGGAGTCCAAATTCGGAGTTCCCCCGGCCCCAGCTTGAGGGGGCCCCAATTTTTTTTTTATATTTAATATTAGGTACATTATCTCATCATGTCAGGGTGTCAAATGTCAAAATGCAGGGGGCCCCCAAGAGGCCAAGCTCCCCCGGGCCCCGAATCCCTAGGTTCGGCACTGTACATTTGGCCACCCGCTAATCTCCAAGTAAGGATCTCCGCAGATGTAAAATTTATAATTAAAATTTCAAGATTTCTATATATGCATAATTATCACTCAGAAGCCACTCTATTTCTATGCATGTTACAAAGGTAAAATTCGTAACACAGTAAAAGGGAAACTAATCTATATATCCAACTAATGAAGCTTTTATTCTCTTACTTCAATTGTAACTTTTTTTTTTGCGGTGGGTCACGAAGCCAAAACTGTTGTCATAGTCGGTCACGAAGTGCAAAGCTTTGTGAGCCATTGCCGTAACCAATAGCTTGTGATTTGATATTGCATTGTGTATGCTTAAAGAAACTTTAAAAGATATTCACAAAAACACGTTCGCTGACGTTGTCATCGCTGGTAATCAGCTGCTCGGAGTAAGCTAAACAAATAAAGTTGTCAAGGTAACCGTGCCGAGCCCACTGTCACCCACCCACTCCCCAGGGCAAAAAACGGTTGTTTTTTTCTGTCAGCAGCATGAACGACCCCCGGTCTTCTCAGTTCCTCTGGTGCAACCGAACATTCCCCTTCCACCTCCCCCTCCTTTCTAGCCCTCCCAAAGCCGTCCACAGATTGAGTCCAGCATTAGAATGTAAGACCACGGGCCCGGAAGTAGATTGATATGGCCGTTAATGAACGTCCGTCCACAGCTGGAGCCGTGACCAGCATAATAATAATAAACATCTGAGCACCGGAGCGACTGGATGTCGCTTTCCTTCTTCTGTTGTAAAAATGCATGTACCCATTCGTTTTAAGCTGAGAGGGGCCGTGGGGCAGTGATACGGAGAAATGAGGTGCGAGCGAGGACGGTTTTGATATGTCGATGGGTAAAAAAAAGGGGTTAAGAAACATACGGGGAATGGGGGAGGAGGGGGGTGTAGCGCGGATTCTTCTCCTCTCCCCCCCCCAACCACCACCACCATCACCACCACTATCAGGTACGCCGTTGTGTGTGGTGCGTGCGAGGAATTTCATTGTATCGACGCAGCAGATATTGTAGTCACATGATCTTCTTGGGTGGGCAGCAGGCGAGTAGAAAGAGAGAGAGAGATGCAGAACTCATTCCAAGCGTTTTGTCAAAGTGTGGTGAAAGCGTTCAAAGGGTGTGTCGTGTCGTAGAGCCAAGAGACCCAGAGATGAGGGAAACGTTCAGTTAACAAGGTTGAAGGAAATCATCACTAGTTTTTTTTTTCCCTTAATTATTTTTTTTTGTTTGTTGTTAGGAAACAAATTAGATTGAGAAACTATTGTTGTTTTATGGTGGAAGCCAAAAGTAGTTGCTCTTTTTAAAAAAAAACAAAATCCAAACCAAACAAAAAAAAAAACAAACAAACTCGAATGTTGTTTTATTTTCTCTCCTTTTCGCATTGACCTTTATTTAACCTTTTTTTTTATTTTTTTAAAAAAAAAAAAGATGCAAGATTTTAGTAGACACGCTATGTTTTTGTTTGTGTGAAAGAGAAGATTCAAAATTGCGCGTGGATGTGTTATTAGTGCCCGATATGGCACCACGATAGATATATGCGGGAACTTTTAGCAATGACCTGAGATCTAACCAGGTACCCTCAGATCGGTAGTCGAGCGTTTTACCGTCCATACTACCAACCACACTTCCGACGACACACTTTTAAAGAAACACTTCTAAAGACACACTTCTAAAGACACATTTCTAAAGACACATTTCTAACGACACATCTCTAAAATTGACACTTCTAAAGACACACTTTAAAGGGATATTTGAAAAAATATATTATTTAAAATTTAGAACTATGTCAGTGGCGTCACTAGGTGAATTAATTTATTAATGTATATCATATTTTCTACATGGGATCTTTATTCTTTTTTAATAACATTTTGACAAACTTATCATTAAGAATAGAGATGTTCCAGACTTATGAAGCCATGTTCAGAATCATTTTGCGATATTTGGAACCCTAGGCAACACTGAGTGTTGGGGCCCTGATGCCACCGAATTCGATAAATAAATCTGTTTAATTCGGGAGCCCTTCAACTGTATGACTAATATAAGGTGATATATGTTGCCTACGTATTAGAAAATGTTTGATTCAAACTGATTGTATATAGCACAAACATGTTTGTTTTGGTGTCATGAGTCATGTTATATATACTTCATTAAGTTTTAAACTTGGTTTGCCGACTAGGGGTCCCTTTTTTTTTACAGGATGAGGCACTAAGCGTGCCCCCCCCCTTGTGCTCGCCGTTAGATCTGCCTCTGGTTACACATATCTATTTACATTTTGGCACAAAATTTGATCTCCAAGCAGTGGCATCGATAACGATTTGGGGGACCCAAGCGAATTGATGAGGAGGGCCCTCTTAAGAAAATTTCCCTTTTTTGCCAACTCTCCCTCTTAAGTATACGCCGCGCCACGGGGCGCTACGCCCCACCCCCACACACACCATGACGCCCATGTGGGCGACTGATTCTAGTCAAAAAACAGTCATCTGTTGTTGTTTTTTTTAAATCTTCCCGGTTAATAGAAAGGCGAACGTAGCCAGTGTTTACAGGCTGCTACATCACATTTGTAGAACGCCACTCCTGTGTGGCTGGAGAGGGGGGGGAGGAAGGGGGATGTTGTGTGTGTGGGGGGGGGAGGGGCTATCAGACTTCCGCTCGGTGGCGGTTGTAATTAACCCGCTTCATGGCGCTATAACGATGATATCTATGACGTGTTTGATAATCTTAATGACGCTCCCCCCTCCCCCCCCCCCCAGATGTTTTATGAAACGTCATAGAAGGGACAGGTGATGCCAAAACACTCTAAGTCTATCGGGGCATAAACCCCCCATAAGTGGTTTGACTACTTATCTATATGTGAGATATTAGAGACTTATTAACCAAGTGGGGGGGGGGGGGATACAACTCCAAATTATTTCAACACGCAGTACCTTGTTATCTATATGTGAAATACTACTACTCAGTACTTCAACACGCAGTACCTTGTTATCTATATGTGAAATACTACTACTCAGTACTTCAACACGCAGTACCTTGTTATCTATATGTGAAATACTACTACTCAGTACTTCAACACGCAGTACCTTGTTATCTATATGTGAAATACTACTACTCAGTACTTCAACACGCAGTACCTTGTTATCTATATGTGAAATACTACTACTCAGTACTTCAACACGCAGTACCTTGTTATCTATATGTGAAATACTACTACTCAGTACTTCAACACGCAGTACCTTGTTATCTATATGTGAAATACTACTACTCAGTACTTCAACACGCAGTACCTTGTTATCTATATGTGAGATACTACTCCTCAGTACTTCAACACGCAGTACCTTGTTATCTATATGTGAGATACTACTCCTAAGTACTTCAACACGCAGTACCTTGTTATTTATATGTGAGATACTACTCCTAAGTATTTCAACACGCAGTACCTTGTGTGTATGTTGTTATTTGTTCCCCTAATTATTTTGTATTTATTTGTTTCACTACAAAGGACATTGTAACAATTATTAAAAACACAATTACATAATCGTACTCAATCTTCGACTATCATTTATTCAATTACAAAGTTTGCTAGAATTTAGAAGTTTTAGTTTAAGTACTGATGTAGCCAAAAAATAAGCTGAGCAGACACCTTAGGAAAGTGTGTAAGAGTGAGCAGACACCATAGAAAGTGTGTAAGAGTGAGGAGACCCCTTTAAAAAGTGTGTAAGAGTGAGAAGACGCCTTAGAAAAGTGTGTAAGATTAGCAGACGCCTTAGAAAAGTATGTAAGAGTGAGCAGACACCTTAGAAAAGTGTATAAGAGTGAGCAGACACTTAGAAAAGTATGTAAGAGTGAGCAGACACCTTAGAAAAGTGTGTAAGAGTGAGCAGACACTTAGAAAATTGTCTAAGAGTGAACAGACACCTTAGAAAAGTGTGTAAATGTTTCATCTGTTAGCTTTTAAAATAATATATATCACATCTTTTTTTTAATTCTAGGGGCTGTCCATTATTTACGTCAACAAATTTTTGGCGATTTTTACCTCCCCCCCTCTCCCTTGTCAACAACTTGTCAAACTTCCAGAGACCCCCCTATAAAATTACGTCAACATTTGATTACCCCCCCCCCTAAAAAAGGTGGCTTACAAAATGTTTATGTGGCAAAATTGGTAGGAATATAGTTAGTTTAATAAAATACTGAATGTTAAGCGAGTGTGTAACACAGGACTTCAAACGCTGCTTAATGTTTTCCTATTTATTAAGTAATTATATTCAATTTTAAAAAGTAACATTGTTGACGTCAACTTTTCTTGACCTCCCCCTTGTCAAAAATTTTCTGACCCCCCCCTCCCCCCTATTTTGTTGACGTAATTAATGGACAGCCCCCTAGCGTTAACCTATCGTATTGTTTTCAGCAGATGTACTACAGGGACACGCCTCAAGTGACCTCCACTGACCCGGGGTCGATGTAAATATATTAATAATCTGGACAATGCATCTGTCATTGGTGATCCATAGGACTTTTTATTCTGCAATATTAGTTGGTCCTCGCCAAAAGGTGGTCCATATCACATGTTGGTTTACATCATTTGTTGGTCCATATCACATGTTGGTCTGCATCACTTGTTGGTCCATATCACATGTTGGTTTACATCACTTGTTGGTCCATATCACATGTTGGTCTGCATCACTTGTTGGTCCATATTATATGTTGGTTTACATCACTTGTTGGTCCATATCACATGTTGGTTTACATCACTTGTTGGTCCATATCACATGTTGGTCTGCATCACTTGTTGGTCCAAATCACATGTTGGTCTGCATCACTTGTTGGTCCATATCACATGTTGGTTTACATCACTTGTTGGTCCATATCACATGTTGGTTTACATCACTTGTTGGTCCATATCACATGTTGGTTTACATCACTTGTTGGTCCATATCACATGTTGGTTTACATCACTTGTTGGTCCATATCACATGTTGGTCTGCATCACTTGTTGGTCCATATCACATGTTGGTTTACATCACTTGTTGGTCCTTATCACATGTTGGTTTACATCACTTGTTGGTCCATATCACATGTTGGTCTGCATCACTTGTTGGTCCATATCACATGTTGGTTTACATCACTTGTTGGTCCATATTATATGTTGGTTTACATCACTTGTTGGTCCATATTATATGTTGGTTTGCATCACTTGTTGGTCCATATCACATGTTGGTTTACATCACTTGTTGGTCCATATCACATGTTGGTCTGCATCACTTGTTGGTCCATATCACATGTTGGTTTACATCACTTGTTGGTCCATATCACATGTTGGTTTACATCACTTGTTGGTCCATATCACATGTTGGTCTGCATCACTTGTTGGTCCATATCACATGTTGGTCTGCATCACTTGTTGGTCCATATCACATGTTGGTTTACATCACTTGTTGGTCCATATTATATGTTGGTTTACATCACTTGTTGGTCCATATTATATGTTGGTTTGCATCACTTGTTGGTCCATATCACATGTTGGTTTACATCACTTGTTGGTCCATATCACATGTTGGTTTACATCACTTGTTGGTCCATATCACATGTTGGTTTACATCACTAGTTGGTCCATATCACATGTTGGTCTGCATCACTTGTTGGTCCATATCACATGTTGGTCTGCATCACTTGTTGGTCCATATCACATGTTGGTTTACATCACTTGTTGGTCCATATCACATGTTGGTTTACATCACTTGTTGGTCCATATCACATGTTGGTCTGCATCACTTGTTGGTCCATATCACATGTTGGTTTACATCACTAGTTGGTCCATATTATATGTTGGTTTACATCACTTGTTGGTCCATATTATATGTTGGTTTGCATCACTTGTTGGTCCATATCACATGTTGGTTTACATCACTTGTTGGTCCATATCACATGTTGGTTTACATCACTTGTTGGTCCATATCACATGTTGGTTTACATCACTTGTTGGTCCATATCACATGTTGGTCTGCATCACTTGTTGGTCCATATCACATGTTGGTCTGCATCACTTGTTGGTCCATATCACATGTTGGTTTACATCACTTGTTGGTCCATATCACATGTTGGTTTACATCACTTGTTGGTCCATATCACATGTTGGTTTACATCACTTGTTGGTCCATATCACATGTTGGTCTGTATCACTTGTTGGTCCATATTATATGTTGGTTTACATCACTTGTTGGTCCATATCACATGTTGGTTTACATCACTTGTTGGTCCATATCACATGTTGGTCTGCATCACTTGTTGGACCATATCATATCACATGTTGCTTTACATCAATTGTTGGTCCATATCACATACGTTGGTTACATCACTATGTTGGTCCATATCACATGTTGGTCTGCATCACTTGTTGGTCCATATCACATGTTGGTCTGCATCACTTGTTGGTCCATATCACATGTTGGTTTACATCAATTGTTGGTCCATATCACATGTTGGTTTACATCACTTGTTGGTCCATATCACATGTTGGTCTGCATCACTTGTTGGTCCATATCACATGTTGGTTTACATCACTTGTTGGTCCATATCACATGTTGGTTTACATCACTTGTTGGTCCATATCACATGTTGGTCTGCATCACTTCTTGGTCCATATCACATGTTGGTTTACATCACTTGTTGGTCCATATCACATGTTGGTTTACATCACTTGTTGGTCCATATCACATGTTGGTTTACATCACTTGTTGGTCCATATCACATGTTGGTTTACATCACTTGTTGGTCCATATCACATGTTGGTCTGCATCACTTGTTGGTCCATATTATATGTTGGTTTACATCACTTGTTGGTCCATATCACATGTTGGTCTGCATCACTTGTTGGTCCATATCACATGTTGGCCTGCATCACTTGTTGGACCATATCATATCACATGTTGGTTTACATCAATTGTTGGTCCATATCACATGTTGGTTTACATCACTTGTTGGTCCATATCACATGTTGGTCTGCATCACTTGTTGGTCCATATCACATGTTGGTCTGCATCACTTGTTGGTCCATATCACATGTTGGTCTGCATCACTTGTTGGTCCACATCACATGTTGGTTTACATCACTTGTTGGTCCACATCACATGCTGATCCACACCACGTGTGGGCCTACACCACAAGATGGTCCACATCAGCTGACGGTCCCCACCACTTGTCGTCTACATCACCTGTCGGTTCTCGCTTCCTGTTCATATGTTGCACTTGTTGAAGCACGACTTAGTTCTGTGCATGGCAACCTTCTTGTATTACCGTGGTTATAAAAAATATATCATAATAAAATCTGACATTAGTGAGTTATATAAAAGGCCAGTTTTCATAATCACCACTCTAGAAATAACCAAGTATAAACAAACCCTCTTGAACAAAAACTTCAGGTAACCATAAAGAAAACATTTAACAAATGCCATCAATTCGCCATTAACCACAGACTCGACACTTGTCCTTCTTGTCTTTAATTAATAATCAATTTCTTAACGAAAAAAAAAACAACAAATAATTAGGTATCGCCAACGCGCCGCCAACCCCCTTTCCCTGTTCATACTCCCACGCCCCTTGTTAATTTTCTCTTCACAACACTTCACTTGGCAGGGATCGCCCCCGTGGAGTCCATACCTTGGTTTGAGTAGATCCTAAATACAGGTGGGGAAAAAAGAAGCGAAGCAAAGTGGAATTCATCTCTGATAGGGGTGGGGAGTGGAGAGGGTGTGGGGGTGGGGGGGTAGTGGTAGAGGTTGAATTAATGAGAACTGTTGAAAGGGAGAAATGTCAAGACAATCGACCCTTTAAGCCAACAGATCACGTGACTTCGGTAATCCATAGGTATCCATGTAATGCTTTGTATTGGTTTACGTCCCCCCCCCACACCACACACACACACACGCACCATCAGGCGTCCAAAGCCGCCGCCAACTCAGAAACGTGCCGCTATAGACAGAAACACCGCCTCTTAAAACATGGGTGGCCCACAGAAGCAGTCAGCAGCAATTCCAGCTATCCCATAAACTATCTCACAGGTGGTCGACCTGTATAGTTGTTGTTTTTTTTTTTGCTTTAAATCTGAGTTTCTGACGTCACGTTGTATCACCTCAACCCCCCCCTCTTCCCACACACACGCACACACACACACACACACACAAATCTAGTCATTACATCTCAAAGTTAAAGAGAAAAAAAAAGTAAAGAAATATCACGTTCATTAAAAATAAAAGGATTGGAGTTGATATAGGATGGTGTGAGTGTAGCGGTGGGGGCGCGGCAAAATGAGGGTTGGGAAAATATTCTACAAATATCCAATACGGAAATTTCTCGTCTCTTACGAAGTCGTTATTTTACTGTGCCATTGTTGAGCTATCGATAACAGCTCTACTAGTTCACAATCATCATTCTGAAAAATAATTGACCATAACCAAAATATCAAAGTCTCACTTTTTAATTAGCAACTATTATCAAAACTGTTGAATATAGACTAATTCTTTTTCCAAAGACTTAACTGATCCAGCTTCTTGGAATTTTTTCGGATGGATGATTTTTTTGGCCTGTAAAATAACGTAGGATTGTCATTAAACTATAACAGAGATGTCGATGAGACACGAATTCTATTGTTGTTTTTTAGTCAACTTTGAAGAATACTTTAAAGATAGTGAGTGACGCACACCGGCTCCCTCTGAAATAAAATGTTTCTGATTATTTATATCTCCCTGACTCGGGTCTATTAGAAATCTAGATAATTCATTCAAAAACACCGGAACTACTCGCTCTCTAAATCAGTTTATTATGCCCCGTACACAAACTAAACAATGATTTATAAAACAAAACTAAAACTAATTATCGCATGATTGCTTATTAATTTTTTTCGAAGTAAATTTGATACTATTTTTAGAGCAATACCGATGTATTTATTTTTTAATTAATTAAAACTTTGACTTATCAATGCAGAATTCACCCACCTCCCCTTCCAACACAATAATCTCCTTTCATTCGTAGAAATCGAAGCTTGTCGCTGCTTTTATTTCAAAAGACTGCACAGTCAGACTGAAAGGGAACAACCACGGATAATTGAATGGGCGATTTCAGGACAGTCCATTTGAAGCAATATGTAAATGATTTATGATTATTACTATTAGTACACAAACACACAACTAAAACTATATTGTTGTTTCGATTTATGTAGCTAACACGTATTCTAATCAGATATAAGGGGGAAAAGATTTTAAAATACAATAACGTAAGAACCCATGTTTTGTTCCTCAGTCACCAACCTGAGAACCCATGTTTTGTTCCTCAGTCACCAACCTGAGAACCCATGTTTTGTTCCTCAGTCACCAACGTGAGAACCCATGTTTTGTTCCTCAGTCACCAACCTGAGAACCCATGTTTTGTTCCTCAGTCACCAACCTGAGAACCCATGTTTTGTTCCTCAGTCACCAACCTGAGAACCCATGTTTTGTTCCTCAGTCACCAACGTGAGAACCCATGTTTTGTTCCTCAGTCACCAACCTGAGAACCCATGTTTTGTTCCTCAGTCACCAACCTGAGAACCCATGTTTTGTTCCTCAGTCACCAACCTGAGAACCCATGTTTTGTTCCTCAGTCACCAACCTGAGAACCCATGTTTTGTTCCTCAGTCACCAACCTGAGAACCCATGTTTTGTTCCTCAGTCACCAACCTGAGAACCCATGTTTTGTTCCTCAGTCACCAACCTGAGAACCCATGTTTTGTTCCTCAGTCACCAACCTGAGAACCCATGTTTTGTTCCTCAGTCACCAACCTGAGAACCCATGTTTTTCCCAGTCCCTTCAACTAGCACCCCCCCCCCCAACCAACTCTTTTCTCTTTTCTCTTTTCCGTTTTACGTAGTAAAACTCCACTCAAACACACACTCCTTGATCCTGTCACCCCAACGTAACCCAACCCTACATGCTGGTTCAAGACACACGGACACAATAACCAGCCCACCTACGTACAACAAGACAGAACGCCTATGCCCCGAATGAGATATTTTGTGTCTGCCGAACAACAAAACAATATTTATCTTTGACACTGGAAACAGTTGACTCTAGGGGAAGCTAAACGTAAAGGTCAGAATTTGTGCGAAACTTACCCCATCCCTCCTGTTTGTTTAAACAGCGGGGGGGGGGGGGCAGCCACGGGGTCTGACGAGCAGGAAATGTTATCAGAAACAATCGGTTGAGATTTTTCTTCTCAATATAGGAGGGCCCGAATAATTTAAACACGTATTATTATTATTATTTTCCTTTGATGGCGGACATTTAATCTCATGCGCATGTTTTTTTTTAAAGTTCGATAAGCATGTATATAATAGGTACTTTATGTTATGATGGGGTTGTGTCCCTGTTGGTCCCATTACCTATGCTGGGAAAATCCAAGCATTCTTTAATATTTTTTTAGCGACGCTGATAATATTTTTTTAATGATTTTTTTCTATTTCATTTGGATTTAAAAAAGTTTTTTTTTTATTTCTGCTATCACCACCGATATTCCCCACCCCCTCGACTCAACACAATCTACATAATTATTGTTTTTTTTTTTTAATTACCCCAGTTGTTATCTTATTCTCAGCTTGCCCTCTTCTCGGCATGTTAATCACAAACGTGCATCATTTTAATGATATTAATTACAGACACACATTATTCATGCTCAGTCGCAAACATTTATCCAATGTTAGTGAATCCGTTGAATCAGTGGTGGGCTAACTACGGCCCGTGGGCCGCATGCGGCCCGTCAGAGTATAGTGTCCGGCCTGTGTGCATGTACTTGCTGCGATCCTATGTTGATATTAATTTTCTTGTATGAAAATAAACAAGTATAAGAACAGATCGATGTTGACTGACTGTAATTTAAATGTGTTGACACATCATTACTTACATAGTCCCAGAACATTATCCGAAATTGTGAACATACTTCTCATTAATTATAATTGTACTTTGTGGTCAGCTTATATGTGAAAATAATTTCATTCGTCTTCAAAATTATTATATCAGGTAACAACAATAAACGTTTGTTGAAAAAATTATGAATAGTAAATTCTTACTATCAAATTAGCAACAGATTTAGTTCGTATTTTGAAATGGGATGTACATGTGTAATAGAGTGTGAATGTGAATTAAAATGACAAATACATGGTTATTATTATTAGGTCATTATTTCATACGTTGTAAATTGTAATTGAAGTAGACGAAATTTTTATGCGGCCCGTCGATAAAAATCAAGTTTTCAATGTGGCCGTCCGTAGAAAAAGTTTGTCCACACCTGCTTTGAATGATAGACGCATTTTATGTACTTTCAAAATGTCATGTTATTGTGTGTTTGTGAAATTAACCAGAGGAAACATGACGAAACAGTTATTGGTTGTGGAGGAGAGAGACCCAGTTTCCAAATACAGTGGATTCCGCTTAATTGGGACACATCGGGACCGAGGCTTTTTGTCCCAATTAAGCGGCTGTCCCAATTAAACATACAAATTTACTATTGGCTTCTTGGTTTGGTTTCTTTGAGATTTGTCCCAAATAAGCGGCTGTCCCAATTAAACATACAAATTTACTATTAGCTTCTTGGTTTGGTTTCTTTTAGATTTGTCCCAAATAAGCGGCTGTCCCAATTAAACATACAAATTTACTATTGGCTTCTTGGTTTGGTTTCTTTGAGATTTGTCCCAAATAAGCGGCTGTCCCAATTAAACATACAAATTTACTATTGGCTTCTTGGTTTGGTTTCTTTGAGATTTGTCCCAAATAAGCGGCTGTCCCAATTAAACATACAAATTTACTATTGGCTTCTTGGTTTGGTTTCTTTGAGATTTGTCCCAAATAAGCGGCTGTCCCAATTAAACATACAAATTTACTATTGGTTTCTTGGTTTGGTTTCTTTGAGATTTGTCCCAAATAAGCGGCTGTCCCAATTAAGCGGAATCCACTGTATTATAAAGCGCCCAAATATTTGTCAGAGTCGGCCTTAATAGCGGAAATGCCATGGCCCCTCAAATGTGCATTTGCCCAGAATCCCTCAACATCGTTAGAAATGCCCTTGTATAACTATGTCAGCACACGTGTCTAGTGTATGGCTGTATCTAGAAATCAAATGTTTATTATTATAAGCATGTGTGTTACATCTTTGTGACCTAATGTGTCAGACATCGGACACAACCAGTCAACAGCTGCTAACAATGTGTTAATAGATTAGCCGTTAATTCCAGTTGTCTTGTTGTTGCACCAATTAAAAACATTTTGATAAAAAACAAGCAATTAAGCCTGTTCCATTCTGGACACAGGACGTGTTAGCGCATTTTCGTGTTATGTATCAGTACGTTTGTTAGCTTTCAGTAAATATTTATAAATTTTGGAAATGTTTATAAATTCAATTGTGTAATGCATATATCTGTAAAAAAAAAACTATAAAGACGTTTCTTTATATTTGAAAAAAATTATTTTCTTTTAAATCTAACTACAAGTGGTTTGTGGT
>JAGDYQ010000117.1:216760-229624 GCA_021962125.1 Bulinus truncatus | reverse complement strand
TTATGTAGTAGATCAGGACTCCGTTATATTTTTCGACTTGCGGCTCTTATGAACTGTTACAGGAATTCAATCAGCTTCATTTACAAAATTGATAGCTATTTATACAGCAAAATAGTGCATTCTTGTAAAATATATTTCGAAATTTTAAATTTTTGTGTTTATTAAGAATATTTTTTTCGAACGAGCCTTGAAATTATGCATCGAACGCTTCAAAAAGTGATATCTGATCATTTATTGCCACAGCAATGAAAAATTTTGTTAACATTTATTCTTTTGTGTAAAATTAAATTTTTTAAGCCACTTAATAAAACACTGTTTTATTCATCTCCGAATTTAATAACTTCTTAGTTTTATGTTGTTTTTTTTTGCACTTCATAGACTTGAGTCCCAAATTGCCAAGTGAAAACCTCCATGAATTGGGAACATGGATAGACAATATCCTTAAATAAATAATCGTCTAACCAAGGAGTCGGCAAAGCCTTTTGAGACGGAAGATCCAAAAGTTCTGTTTTTGTAATTTTCTCAGTTTTTTAAAGAGCCACTATAATTGCTGTTTCAATAATATGGTAACTGATAAGGCCGCAATTTGACATCGAAAGAGCCGCAACTTGACATTGAAAGATCCGCACGCTGCGGCTCGCGAGCGCAGGTTTGCCCGACCTCTGGTCTAACCATGAGGTTTTTCAACCTGTGGTCCGCGGACCCATGAGGATCGTAAGAACTTCAAAGGGGTCTGTGGGCAAGTCAAGGAAAGAAGTGATATTTCTTGTATAAAGTATTGCTTGGTTTAGTTGAACGGCTAGCTATGTCAAAACTTGGCTAGTATTTTCATATAATTTTGTCTGAAGTCTGAACTAGACTGTATACTACATGTAGGCCTACTTGTGCAGTGAGTTTTTTTAGTCTTGTCATCTTGTCAATATTTCTTACTTACTTAGATCTAAATCTAAGCCTAGATTGACCTAGAAATAATCTTAGACAAAAAAAGTTTTTGTTATCAAATTGATGGTATACACTTCGCATGTTAAATTTGAAAATGACACTCACAGATTGTTTTGGTTGGAGGTAGATTTTCAGTAAAATTTTTAATATGAAAATAGGCCAGAGCGATAATATGTTTTTTCGCTAACGCATCGATGAAACGGTGAAGAAATTCTAGCGATGTACCTATTATACTGTTTGTTGTTATGCGACTTGCATATGTGACAAATTTTTTAAAATGTTGGTAAACCATTCAAAATATTTGTTGAGATTTGTATTTGTTTTATTATAGTAGTCGGTTTAATTTACAAAAATTTTTATTTTCGTCTTCAGAATGGCGAAATATATTTTGAATAGTTACCTCCTTTAACACTCCCCACTCCGAAACTTTGTCTCTAATTTTTCTCCCTGTGACTAAACTGTTGTTGGTCATGTGTTTATCAATATTTGTATAAGTAAACTGTCCAAGGCTAGTAGCATGGATAAATTTGTGAAGAGGAAAACTGACCAGAACATGGAAGATTCTGATGATCAAAGCAGCCAAAGAAAAACGAAAAAGGAAACGGCGCAAGTATAATCCAGAATATATACCATTTGGCTTCACTGCAAGTGGGGACCGATACGACCAACCTCTTTTTAATACATGTTTTACGCGTAACTTGAGCTAGGCGTACCGTTTAGCAGAATTTAAGTAGACTGCATCCGCAAACTTAATAAGACATATTCAGACCCAACCTGAGTGCCCCAAGTTGAGGCCAGGGGCCTTGGGCTATGGGGGTCCGCCACCCGAGCTTGGAATGTCTGTGGGGTCTGCAACAATAAAAATGGTTGAAAACCTATGCATCTCCCTCGCAGAGTTTGATCCAAGGGATATAACCCATTTATTACAAGTTAGTCATAGTTGAACACGGTTATAGCCCTTATTTCATAATGCTACCAGCAGGCTTTTCAGTTAGTTCTCTCCATAACCGGCTTTGCTCTGGCCGCCCTTACTGAAAACATAACTGATCGCTGATTTACTTTTACCAGATAGTTAAAAAGAATTAGTTAGAACTAACAAGCTGTTTCTATAAATTGACAACCTTAAGACCTTAATGTCTTTATTGCTCAAAATACCAAGATCTTAATAAAAGATATCTAAACTAGCAGCCCAGTCACGCCGTTGTGACACCACAGGCTGAAGAAACACTTAGGATCATTAAACTTAAGTGATCATCGAATCGATTGGCATTTGTTGTTGTTGTTGTTTGTTTTTAGAAATGTAAAAATACTTATTATATAGCGTTTACACTTTTCTGCATGTTTTAAATTCCGTTTATATTATAATTCAAAGTAAAATATCAACTTACCAAAATAACGAATGAGCAACTGACTTAAATATCTGGCATGATCCGTTTGATTCATGGCTAATTCTGATCCGATTACCAGTAGTCTCCCCTTAAATTCTGGAGAAAGTTCAGGATCGGTGCGAACTTTAACCTCATATCTGAAATAAATGTAATCATCTTAAAAAATTAGATATGGCTCTATAATTTAGGAATTTTCTCGCGTTAAGCCCCTGGAAAGTAAATACATCGCTTATTCCTCATTTGCCGCCTTCTTGTATAAGTTACAATTAAACCTGCTCTCCCCCCGCCTGGGCCCTCAAACTCAGTGGAAGTCTGGGTCTAGTCTGGGCCCTCAAAACATCAGTGAAAGTCTGGGTCTAGAACCTGGGCCCTCCAAACTCAGTGGAAGTCTGGGTCTAGGACCTGGGCCCTCCAAACATCAGTGAAAGTCTGGGTCAGGGCCTGGGCCCTCCAAGCATCAGTGAAAGTCTGGGTCTAGTCTGGGCTCTCCAAACATCAGTGAAAGTCTGGGTCTAGTTTGTGCCCTCCAAACATCAGTGAAAGTCTGGGTCTAGAACCTGGGCTCTCCAAACATCAGTGAAAGTTTGGGTCTAGAACCTGAGCCCTCAAACATCAGTAAAGTCCTGGGTCTATGACCTGAGGCCCTCCAAACATAAGTGAAAGTCTGGGTCTAGGACCAGGGCCCTCCAAACATCAGTGAAAGTCTCAGTCTAAAACCTAAAACGAATACAATGCCATCCATGTAATAATTCTGGATTCTTGAAAGAAACTAACGCATTTATTCATCCCTAATCACCTGTGATAGCGAAGCTGGACACGTGTCGTCATAGCATCATGTTCCATCTGTGTGGATTTCATCTGCTCGTGTTCGTAAGAAAATTTACCACTGATGCTCATAAATGGCAAATTGACGCCGACGTCTGTGTTAACAGAGTCAGACGTAACAGACTTGGAGTCACTCCATTGTTTTATTAACTCAGCAAACGTTTGTACTTGGCTGTTCTGTGGACATTTTTTAAAAGTTTAAGAAATTTTTGTAGAAGATAATTTAGTAAATATGTATTATGTATTTACTAACTGTACCCAACAAAAAAACCTTTACATGGTTATATGCCCTTAGGCTTGATCGGTGGGCTATGTTTTTTTTTTCGGGCAGATCCGATTTTTTCATGATTGTTTTTAAACTGTGATACCGCAGAACCCAACGTTATTATTTTATTAGATACTTTTTTATTATTGATCTGCGGATGATATTCAACTTAAACAGAAGCTTGTTTTTTTTTCTTTATAATTTACTAGTATATATACACCCGGTGGTGTAGAGCACTCAACTGTCGACCGGTGAGTCATGGATTGAAACCTCAGTGAGAACCTTTGGATTTTTTCAGGTCCCTGGTGTAAGTCCAACCAGCTTTAAACGGATACCAAACTTTAAGTTGGGGGAGTAAAGGTGGCTGGGCGTTGTGCTAGCCACACAATCCCTTCATATGCCGAGGTTACTGAAACATGAATTCTATACTTCGTCTGCTTTAATGAGTCCTTTGGGGCTTAAGGGAGACTTTACTTTTTAAAGGCAACAGTATCTCTTGTTTTTTTCCCAAAAATTCTCGATTACGTTTGGAATTTTGAACTGGAAAGTGGGCGGAGGTGGTGGGAGTGGTGGTTATAGGCGATCGCCTATTTTGACTAGGACAAAATGGATTTAAGTCAGCACATTAAAATTAATTTCTCATTATATTCGCAAAACACAGTGACACGGTAAAAATACCACACACACACACACACACACAAATCTGATGCAACCAATTATCTATTAGTATAAAGTGGGGTATGAGATCGTATAAATTTAGAACAAACAAATACGATAAGGGTAAAACTCTCGACTATCCGACCTATTCAAACAAATGGGATGCCAGATACTACCAAAGCTGTGTTGGTTAATATTCATGTGTTGCTTCAGCAATCCATAACAAAAGTGCCTGTTTTTCCTAAAACGTCATTTCTATCATTATTTACCCTGGAGTTTACTGAGTTACATCTGTAGTTGATTCTACTTTGCAATTTGGTCACAACGATACCGAATGGATCTAGTCTTCGATATCGAAGGTTTCGCCCACTTACCTTAATGGGGATGGTCATAATGTTATCAGGTAGTAAATAGTTGCCATCATCGGTCATGGTGCAATGAGTAAAGTTGTAGTTGATTATTAAACCAGCTTCCATTGCGTAGATTGTCCCAACCTCTCCCTGGAAGAACCTAAAGACCATCAATATCAAAGCTTATTGCCATTTATTCCAATTGTTATTTGAATTCAAAATAACCTTGTTTTGATAAGTCTTTCTTATTTCTAAGACATTATTCGTGCACTAGTATCCAACGTTGACAACTTTTTTATTGCTGAATACAATCATCTTCAGAGGTTACTTGTGTTCGGATTTTGGATTCAACCCTCGCTTATCTAGATAAATCACCGGAGAAAAAAAGAAAAAGCACGCTATTGTTCAACATTGATATTCAATAAATGTATAGCCATTGTCTCACCTTTCTATCCTACATATTTGCTTAGCTTTAATTAACTTCCACCATAATTGTTCATTCGGAACTGATAACTAAACCCCATAATTGTGCATTTTGACAGCTGACTGCGGTCTATAGAAACAGTAACAAACAAATGATGTCAGAGAGTGCAAACTGGTACAGTCAATTTTCCTATTAAGATGTGCGTGTCTATAGAAACAGTAAACAAACTAATGATGTCAGAGAGTGCAAACTGGCACAGTCAATTTTCCTATTAAGATGTGCGTGTCTATAGAAACAGTAACAAACTAATGATGTCAGAGAGTGCAAACTGGCACAGTCAATTTTCCTATTAAGATGTGCGTGTCTATAGAAACAGTAACAAATCTAATGATGTCAGAGAGTGCAAACTGGCACAGTCAATTTTCCTATTAAGATGTGCGCGCGCGCACACCCTTTCGTGCGAGCTCACATACATAAACAAGGGAACACACATATTTTTCGTTTATAAATCGTTGTGTTGCGCACACAGATTCTAATGTCCTCACAAAGCTGCGCAAACAAAGTACACATGGCATGTTTTAGTATTTCTCTGTTTAAAGGGATTTCTCTTACAATAAATACTTTATTGCTTCAATCGCAGCTATAAAGTACAGCAATCTTTGTTTCAACGACCTGTTCTGTTCAATGACATTTCGATGAACACAAGTAACATACATAAGTTATCTAATTATTACAGTATGTTTGCTAAAAAAATATCGTCACTGTTATTTTTCTCACCTCAAATGTCTGCACGATCTGTTTTACACTTCTTGAGTAGTCAAGGCATCGTTTAGGGTCACCAACTGGCCAGTCAGACTGAAATGACACCAGCTAATCACCGTCTGCACCAAAAAGATTGACCAGAAAAGCTGACCACGGGCACTATTAACGTGTCTAATACTATAAAGTTGGACATTTTATATTCATGAAATATACAATTTCTTTACATTTGTAACACTACCTCGGTTGTCAAAATGAACTTGTCTTCTATGTTAGGGGTCCGATCGTAATTTATATAGGAGCACATTCCAGATAATTTTGCACTAATTTACTTTCCTGAAAAATTAAATAGGTTAAAGTTCTACACTTTAGAGAAAATTTTCATGATTTTAAATCAAAACTGTAGGCTCCCGCTATTGATTAACAATATCGTTTGTTTTAATGTTTTTGTAGCTCATAATGACTAGTAAAATGCAATAATTTTTTTAAACATTTGTTATAAAATTTATAACATTCCACTTGGTCTTAAAAAAAAGTTGTTTTCAACTGATTCACCAATGTTTTAAATTGAATTATTGAATAGAACCTAGATTAATAGTCATGTTTGATATAATAGTAATCCAGAGTTTTACTATATTGATAAAATAATCTATGAAAATTCCATTGTTATAATCCAGTAAATATTTATACTGAATAAAACGTAAAAAGAGAGATTATTAGCAACTCTGTGAGATCTCAGACTTTAATACTCAGAGAGTGTAATGTCAATTCAATCCCTTATGCAATAATAATAATAATAATATTTAGGAGTACTGGAACTCTATAGTGCACAGATACCCTGTCACGGGTTGTGATTAATGTGTCGAAACCATTCCCACTTTGCTTCGACCCTTGACTTGTATAGTAGTATACGTTCTAGTTTACTCCCGCCCACCACCCCTTTTACCCCACCCCCGTAGTTGCGTCATACCACAGATGCTGGGATGAAAGGTCGCATCCCGACCAGTGAGCCGACTTCATAGAGAAATTGACCGAGCAATGTGAATTCGCACCACTGTTGACCACATCGACCACTGTTTCCCGATGCGGCTATCTTCAAAGGAGAGACCCCTCCGAAGTTCCGCTACACTCGTATTCTGTTCAAATGCCGACAAAAGATAGATGTCCAGTTACTCTTGTCTTTGTTGGTATGGCATACTTCTCCCCCCCCCCCATCATCTGGGGCGGGGATTTAGCCACCTAGCTGTGATTACAATCATTTTCTATATCCTTCAATGATGAATAAATAAACAATGTACCATGGAAAGCAAAAATAAAACGTTCAGACAAAATAAAGAAATGAGTCTAAATTTGACGTATATATATATATATATATATATATATATATATATATATATATATGTGTGTGTGTGTGTGTGTGTGTGTGTGTGTGTGTGTGTGTGTGTGTGTGTGTGTGTGTTTGTTTGTCTGTGTTACGGCCAAAGTCTGCTAGGCGGCCAGTAGCAGACACTGGCCATCTAAAACCAGCTAATGTTCATATTGGCCAGGCTAAGTCTGATATATATAACAATCAAATTTTAAGATTAAAATTTTAACAAGTTTTTTATTTATATATTTGCTGGATGATGCAGCTTAGTTTGTGTTGGTATAATTAACTCGTCAGGTTATGTGACATGGCTGGCAACGGCTTTGGATGCGCTGAGATTTCTTGTTGTGTCCTCCTTTGCAGCATCACGAGCACCTCTTTCAGCTCTGTTTTGTAAACTTTCTTTTTCTCCTATCATCACACGATCTATCTATTATCCAACAGAAACTCGATTTCACAGATACAACTGAGTATCGGCATTTTACTTCCTCGTTTGTTGGCGTTTTTTATTTATGTGAGGCAATACCTGCCTTTTTTGTTTATTTTTTTATTTAGTCGAGCTTTCTTAGGATTTATGAATGGAAACTGGGTTTAAGGCAATAGAGATTATGATAAATATTCTATAACTAAAAAAAAACTAAAATTACTTTGTGTTTTTATGTATACCACTACCTAATGATCCGTTTCTCGATATTTAATTTTTGTGGTGATACAACAAATAAAAGAGTCTCAAGAATGTCCCATTTTTAGCAGGGGACCCTAGTCAGCCTCTTAGTTTTTCAACCCATAAAATGGCTCTGATTGTCTTTTACTAATGCTACCGCTATTCATGGCCGGAACTACCATTATTTCAACTTAACGCTTGGACTTACTATTTTGCTGGCCATAGCAGGACCATGATCATTTTCTACACATATCATTGTGCCTAGGGGGCCTACGGACTTTTCAAGGGCCTACGAAAGCCAGAACATAAAGTGAAAACAAGTTCAGAATCCCAGTAAAATTTAATAGTGTGTGTATTAAAGTAACTATATATAACCGTGTGAGATGAGCACCTGAACAGGTCAAGCTGCTAAGCTGTAGATATGTAAATTACAGTATGTTAACTTCTTCGGCTCTTTAGCAAAGTCACATATGACGTCCTCAAATGTCATTTCCCTCATCAAATCCTTTTCAATTAAAAGTAATGCCAGAGAGGATAGTCGTTTGTCTCATCGTTGACCGAAGATACGTTTTAGAAAAGGAACGTTCCCCTTCAGCACTTGTTCCAAAAATTGAAAGATAGATCCGGAAAGCAATGTTTACTTTTGGAAAACTTGCCGGCCAAATTCGTTTTGTATTTGCGCTGTAAGCATTTTAGCCACAGTTTTTTTTTGTCAGCAAACATTCCGGTGAGAACAAAAGAAAATTCATTAGTAAATGCATCTTCCAGATCTGATGGGTACATCTCAGTTAGTTAATTGGCCTCAAAACTGGATCAGTTGATAAAGATCTGTGCAGAAGAAAGTTGAACCTTCATGTATTGTTGTGTCGGCTGCTCGCCGTTTTCCCATCTCAGTAATAAGCTCAATCTATGATAACATAAAAAGACTGGAGTGCGGAATTTTTTCACTGGGACTCATACCTAAAACCGGATCATTATTATCCACACCTTCATCATGAAATTTGGTACTTCTATAGACCTTTCTCACTTGTATTCCTGCGCGTCAGCTGTCTTTTTGTGAAAGGGTTATAATGGGCTCCGGTGGCTTTGTTTATACTTGATTCAGACCCAGCTCGATTATTTTTTCTACTTTTTTTGTCTAATATGTGATAAAATGACTTTTAAATTTATTACCGAAAATTTAATTTTTGTGATGTTGACAAGTTTAAAGAAGTCACAAAATATCCCGATATCAGAGAGAGAAGTTTCGAAAGGTTATAAATACTTCTCTGAGAAGTATGTCCATGACATGAAAAAGTTACATTTTACACTCAAAATTGTTGTTTAAAGTTTTTATAATTGACGATTAGGGTTACCAGCAGGCCCGTATCGTTAGAGGAAGACAGGGGTGCCGGGCCCCCCTGCTTATTTGCTCTACTTAGTATAATGTATTACTTTGCCCCCCCCCCTGCTATTGCCTGGCCCCCCTGCTGTAAAATGCCTGGCCCCCTGCTGTAGAATTTTCACGGTACAGGGCTGGTTACCTGTTTAGGGATAGATAGGGTGAGTTAACGTTAGGTTTATTTAATTTGTTATAATTTAAAAGGTAAAAAGCTCAGTCCTCAGCAAACGTTGAGACTTAGACCTATCTTAAATCACATAAGTCATAATCGCCTACCTGGACACATTCCTAACCTTGGCACGTAATTAACAGTAACACCAACATTAACTTTACTTAATTTTACATTACCATAATCTTAACCGGAAAAAACCCTAGTACAAACACTCACATGTACATTACTTATATTATTTAAGTATGATTGTTAAAAAACAGTATATTTTTGGTTAGCATATATTGTGCGATAGATAGTAATTAAAAATCGGTAGTAAAAGGTTTGAAACTACACTACCTCATATTCAGTGGCGCAACCAGCAAAAAGTGCTGGGGTAGGGCGGGCTCACATTTTGAAAAAAGACAGTTTGACAGTCTTTTTTTAGTAACTTTTATATAGTAAAATATGTCTTGATGATTTGGTCTGAGGGGCCTCAAGCCCCCCCCCCTGGTTGCCCCCCTGCTCATTATGATGAAGTGATGGTCAAAGTGTAATTTTTTTAAATAAACAATATACAGTTACAGACCTTAGCTCTACACTAGGAAATGTAGTAAAACTATCAGATAGATGCTATAGAAGCTAGAGAAAAAATCACGAACCTCATAATTTACAGGTAAAAGGAAAAATATATGATATTATAATAAAATATGTTACTTATTTAATATTTTTTAAAAAATAAAAAATATCTAGTGATTTTTTGGTGCGAGAAGGGAATTTATATCTGTACAGCCAGATACAAATGTTTGAAAAATGACAAATTAACAAAAAAACATAGCCTTTTGGTTGAAGGAAGTCGGACTCACAATGAGTCATAATCAAAATGTAACCTTTATCCATTTGGTATACAATTGTACTTTTTTACTAGGAGTTGAAGTTGTTTGCATTAACCATATGTTTAATCTGTCTTTATTTGCAGACAGTTCATTCAAAATATTAAGATTTAAAAATATGTCGAGAGCATCCACTAGTGTTAGCAGCGGTCTTTACCCAATTGCATAAAAATTATATCGTATAGTATTAAAAATCAGAAAAACATTGTTCTAGTTTGAACTTTTCCGAACATCATAATAAATAATCACACTGAAAAATACCTTAAATTTGGCTTCTTTGGTTTTCATGATTAAAATTAAAAGAGATAGCGGCAACGAGAAATTTAGTAATCTGTAAATTCAAGTACATTAATTGGTACTGGAAGTGTAACTTTGCCCTCTAAACAAACAATTCAGTAGGGGACTACTTTATGAGAAAGGTCTATATAGTCCGTTTGTGAGAATTATGTTGCTATGCCTTTGTACATTTCAAATTTATCGCGTGTATCATGAAAGTTAAGAACAAGATTGCCATACAAGTTGATAATGGTCGTTAACTCAATTCCAGGCTCCTGTAGAACTTTGTTGACAATATCAATTTTTTGGAGCAAGTCTTTCACAATCACACACATTAATGCTGTCTCGAAATGGTCAACTTTTTTATGACCCTAATATATAGTCTGAGTCTGTAGGCAAATCAAACACAGCAGCTTCAGCATGACCCATAACAAAATTTGTAGATACCTTTTCCTTTGTAACACTTGTTTCGGTTGTTACACTTTTTCAGCACAGTCCAACAGCAGTACTTTGATATTTCGAGAGATTGTTGGTGTGCATTGTGGCCGAAGAAGTAAATGAAATTTCATTATCACTAGTATAACTAGTTTTACCAGTAATGTAATCAGTGTCTCTGCTTGTAAACTTGCAAGGAACCGGAATTTTTTTAAATGCTTTTCTTCTTTATCCTCCTTTTTCTTCTGCTTCTCAAATCCACTCTCGTGTTTCCTCTTGTATCCATCAGACATGGTTATTTAAAAGTACTTTCGTTTCTTTTTAAAATTTTGTAAGAACAAAGAAGCACACGATTAACGATAAACAACGAATGCAAAGCGCATGACGTAACACCGGAATTACTATCTTCACTGCATAGAGTCTGAATAGAATAATTAACAATGCGGAAAGTTTATTTAGATTTCAAATCGCAAAGAAGTGCGGGTGCATTCTTGAAAAATATTAAAAATGAAGTCCGGGAGGGCCTAAGACTTTGAAAGTGCCTAGGGCCTACGATGACCTTAAACGGCCCTGTCGTTTTCTGATATCAAGATTGTGTGTTCGTTTATGCTATACATCTTTGAGTGTATATGTGTATGAAGGTGTTCTAGTTTGGTTGTACCTATTTCTAAATCTATTAAAGAATATAGTTTAATAATTTTTTTTAGTTTTATATTTTTATGTATACCATTAAATGTTTCAGATTTTTTTAAATTATTGTAATGCATGTAAAAGTATGGAATTACTTCACAAACAACATTATGAATGTGTTTCCTGTAGCCTTATACATATGCAATTCCACAATGAAAATTGATAACCCAAGAGAATGGATAAAACACATTTCACAAGATTTTATTCCACTAATTTTGTACTGTTTAAATAGCCTATATGTTTAACAGCAGTGCTTTTTTTTTGTAAATAGGTGCCGGTACTCAGTGATAAAAATTGTCAAATTTTAGCTAAACCCAGCGTCTAGTTTAGTTCTTATTGCGCACAATTTTAAAATAATTCAATTTTAAAAATTAATAATATAATAAATTAATAATAAACGTTAAAATACAAGAAAAGTAATAATTTTGTCCCCACATTGAAAAAGGTGCCGGTATGCTGTACCGGTGCGTACCGTCACTAAAAAAAGCACTGTTTAACAGAATTTATAAATAACAACTCAACATACACAAATTTAAACCCCAGAATGCTACTACCGTTATTATGATATTCCGCAGTACAAATCGAAGGACCTTTATAAAGTCAGCTAGCAGGCCTGCAAGGATATTATTCCAGCTGACGGTAATCAGCTGTGATTGTCGCCCAAGTTGCAACCCAGAATGGCCGCTACTACATTGAAGCGGCATTAGAATTAGGTGTCATTACGATTAAACTAAATGCGCGGGCGAAGAGGTGAGTGTCAAAAGTGAGGGGGTCTAGAACAGCAAGCATAGGCTATACCTATATATCTTTACTAAACGCTTCTAGAGACTGGCTATCCCATTTGCGCTTATTGTGAAATTTAAAAAGGGTTTATATTCAAAAGGGAGATTCTATTTTTTTCATCGTGACGCAATTTCCGGCTTTCTTGCGTTTTCATCTTCCGTGTATCATCATGGTGGGTGGTATCTGTTAGATCGTAATATAAATTATATTGTAAAGTACTTTATATACTATTTTTTCTCTATTTGTTTACTTTTGTCATATCTGCACCAAATAACCTTTGTACTCCACAGTTTCAGTTGTTTGATCAATATTCTGTGTCAGCGCTTCATTAACTTTTTAAACCGGTATTTAGTATGTTATGATACTTCAAAGGCTGGCTTTTAAATAATGCGGAAATAAATTGTAAACAATTATTCGTAATTGATGCTATTTATAAAATATTTTGTCCGAAATATTAATTATATTGCCAAAATAATTGCTGTGATTTTAAAAGGTTAACTGATACTGTTGCCTATATTACTGATTGTATATTATTAGTAAATAATTTTATGATTTAAATGTAGTCATGATTTCTCACACTGAAAATTTACTTGAAAATTACCACATTGAATGCTGTAT
>JAGDYQ010000117.1:203988-216260 GCA_021962125.1 Bulinus truncatus | reverse complement strand
TTGTTTTATAAACAGAGAAAACAAAAGGCAAAGTTTACATAATACTTAAATTGTATTGTCAATACCAATACTTCATGAAAAGAGTATCACCAATACCAATACTCAAGTAAAAATGTATTGCTAAAATCGATACCAATACAATACCAATACTTTGGAGAAGAAAAAATATTATTTTTTAAAAAATAAAGAGTGCAAGTTTTTCAAGTTTTTATACAACTGACAGATTGATTAAAAAAGAAATAAAGTTTTCTTTTCTGTCATTCATTGAAACATTCAACAAATAGTTGATAGAAAGTAAATGAATAAAAGAATATAAGAATAACATATATAGATATCGGCGCGCAAAGCAAAAACTCAAAAGAGAATTAAAATTTAATTTTTTCCTTCAACTCGCCGAATAGTGGTTGGGTTGGTGGGGAGGTGGGGGTGTTAATATTGGTAGGGTTGATGGCTATGATTAATAGTAGTGGTTGAATTTATGTAGATTACTTTTTAAAACAAGGTATTAAAATCGCTGTTGTTTTTCTGCACATTTTTTCTGAATTATGAACAGTACAATTGTGATATTTTGATTTTTTTTAAAAACTGATAAACATACAAATAGTGGGGTTATTCTTTGGGTTTATGAACTATAATTTTTTTTTCATTTTTAATATTTTAAGATACAAAGTAATTTTTTATTGTTAGTTTGTTACAATACATTCTTAAAATACCAATAGAAAAGTATTGGTATAGCGTATCAAATTTTAAGTTTAAAATGTATCTTTGATACACAAATCAATACTTGATATAAAAAGGATCGGCAATACAGCAAACTAATACTAAAAAAGTATCGCCGATGCTGTATTGGCCGATACAGATATCGATACTAACAACCCTGACAAAAAGCTGAGAAAATATATAAGTAATGATAATTATTAAACAGTTTTTATGTGCCATATTTCAAAATTATCCTTTTTTAACTTTTTAGTCATGATAAATATGAATGTAAATATCTAAATGCAATATGAGATACTTCATTTAAAATATCATCTGCTAAAATGCTGACACAACAAGAAAAAGAGTACAAAATGTAAAATGTTTAGGCATAGAATTGTTCAAAATGACAAAGCTATTAATATATAATTAAAGAAGATTCAATAAATTCTAGTAGAATTTCACCTGAAATGAGATAAGTATACCAGATGTTTATGTTCTCCTAATACATGTAGCTCTTTATGTCTAATTTTATAAAAACACAATAAAATGTCTAATAAATTATCTTACTGATAAACTTGAATCTCTAATTCAGTTATTGATCCAACAGACTGTTCCCCTTTTCTACAAAACTTGACAACCTTCAATGACATATTTAAAATAATTACGTGTGTGTCCATGCATTATTATAGAGGAAGCTAAAAAAAGAATATCTATATGAAAATAAAATACAAAGATTTTTAACTAAAACAAACTTCATCATTGTTTTAAAGCATACAAACTTTAAAAGATTGGGTTTTAATTATTTTATAACAAACCTTTCTTTATTACTTGTCTCAACAGCAACTATCTTTTTGTCCCGCTCCATATGAAGTAATATAATTTCGAAGTCTTGATCAGAATGAATCATGCTAAGACAGCTGTTTCTTAAATCAGTGACAGAAAACTGTAGTTTCTTGTTGTTAATCCAGCATATATATTTTTTTCATGCTGCTGAGCTAGCTGTTCTGAGATGCTGAAAAAAATTCATCTCATGTCTGACTATGTTCTGCAAACATTTTATAGTTACCATCAGGTTACATTTCTTACTTATTATTGCACAGTAATTTACCTTGACAACTTCTTGGCCAAACATATATACTTGATTTAGGTTTTGATGGACCCACTAGATGACTCACTTCAAACTATTGGCTGTTTCACCAGTCTTTCAAAGCCCCATGATAACCAAGAACTTGAAGAGGTAAAGTGTTCAATACTTTTCACCTTTCCTGATCTTTCAGATAAATACAAAAAGTTTCATTAATAATTAATCTAAATTCTAATCATAAGGAAAATATTTACTAAGTCTTAATGTCATGAATTCAAGTCAAAATAAATTTAGATTAATATTAAAAGTATTAATTTAACACTGAATAAGATGAAAACTAATAATTTTTCAAATTTATTTTCAATTACCAATTGAGTAATTCAAGACTGAAGTAATTGACAAGTCACAATAAAAATTAATTTGATTTACCTTACTAATTCTGCAAATACAGTATCAAAACATTTTGGTAATACTTTTTCTTTCAAACATTTTTGCAAAGCTTGTAAGTCAAATGATACTAATCCTTGCTCTAATGCAATTTCAGACAGCAAATTTTCCCAAAATCTTAATTTTCTCTGCCATGACTGTGGATTTAATGACTTTTCTCTAAAAGGTGAATACAGAACTGCTGCTTGTTGGTCGTCTTCCAGCTCGGGTGAAAATATTTTATCTTTTAAAGCATGGAAAATAAATGATCTGAGTCAACAATGAGCAAAAATAACACAGCGTAGATCTTTGTCTCGAATAATCAGAAAATATGAGAAATCCTGAATTGTTTAATGTTTTTTTTTTTCAACTTATGCATGTACGGGGGATAACTCATGAAGCTAAATATAAAGATCAGTGGTTAACATTCGCCACTAACTTAAATGTGATATATGCATTATTGTGATGGGCACTAAACATTTTTAGTTAAACTTCGATTTTCAACTAAAAAGATAATTTTGTCCTTGAGGGTTTTTGTCAGGATACTCCTGTAACTTCAGTAAAAAATATTGAAGACTTGAACTTGAATTATTCAACTATAGAACTATTTGAGTGTTCAATCATTACTACATTAGTATTAATTACTATTAGTGACTAGTCAGAGATTAGTCGTTCTGACTTAATAAATGCCTGGACTTCTTCGTAGGGGGCCGATTGATCAATGATTGCTAAAAAAATTTTTTTTAAATTTAGTCCTCATTTTTTAAATGAGAAATTTTCTCAGGGGCCAGCAACAAAATAGTAGAAACTTGTGACATCATGTGTGAATCTGCACAGACTATTTATGTGACGGTGTCAGGTGGAAAAAAGGTAAGGCATTTAAATTATAAATTCAATTAGAAGAAGAAAAAAACCAATAGTAAAAAATGTTACCCTGAAAGCTGCTAAATATTTAAGCAGAAAGTTAAAAAAAAATAATTCAACTAACCTTTTCTCAGTTCAATTCTGTAATGTAACTAAAAAAAGTCAGTTAACCTTTTAGCTAATAACTTTTTCCTTATTACTGGTTTGTGGGTACATATCCTCAAATATCCTTCTCATTTACACCAAGACCTGAAAAAATCCCAATAGTTCTCACTGAGGTTCAAATCATTATACTCACCTAAATTTGTCTTTACCTAATTTTTATAAGTAGCAAAAAAATATAAATTGATAAATTATCTATATTAGTATATGTATATAAGATGGACACCTATGCTCATATTTCTAATGATGATAATTTATTTACTGCCCTGTTTGCTCAGATGATGGTTCACAGGCTGTCTCGACATTTGCCCATTGCTACTAATTATTTAAATCTTGGCAGTTAAAACAGACACTTGCTCCTCATTATCTGATGATTACCCCCCTTTAATGTCTTAAAGCTTTACTGTGTGGTTTTCATTTGTATTGTATCCTTTTCATTTATAACTTGAGGTACATCACATTGTTACCCAAGACAATTTTTTCTAAAAAAATTTGAGTTCGAAATATGTAGTGTTTGTCTCTTAATGTTCCAACTTACTTTTTTCTTCAGTTCACATTGGACCAGTTGGTGTAATTTTCATTGTAGTATTGTACCACATGTACTAGTACATTTTAGAAAATCATAAGCTCCAATAAAATAAACTACTGTACTGTGAACAGTCAAAATAAAAATCTTAAATAAACTTTTAATATCACAAAAAGACTTAAAAAATTATACATTTTCTGATTATTATTGGATTCAACACAATCATGTTTATTTTTTATCTCTGTATAACAAAAATGTTTAAAAAATTAAGCAATACATGGAAAGGTAATTCAGTAAATTATTTTGTTAATTTCTTAATCTGATTTCACTACATAATTATAATAAAGAACTTTTAAAAAAAAGAAAAAATACAGATTCAGGTATATAATGGAATCTAAATTTTAAAGCTAATCAGAAAGGTGATCTAACTTTAAATAAAAAAATTAATTACACAAAAGAAACAACAATAAAACAGTTATTTCATTTATTTATTATTTCCAAGAAATTTCCATAGAGATTAGCATTGGCTCAAATTAAACAAATGTCTTTTATCACTTGAAAGAATTACAGATAGAAAATAAAATGATTTTTTTTTCGCATATTGTAAAAATATAATCCTTATTACGTATTTTAAATAAAAACAATTCAATTTTGCTGCCTTTGTTGGAAGACAGAAGCTGACACACATGAAGCAGTTATCTAAGGTTTATCAAATTAAAAATAAACAACACAGATTTCAATAACAAAACAAAAATATGTTAAGTTAATCTAAATTATTCTTTTCCAGGTTTTTTAATTAATGGATAATTATGTCACTATTGCTGGGTAATGTCATTGCTCTGAATAATGTTTACATTCATTAAGCTAAGATTTTCTACATTATGGGGATTGGGCCTATTTATAGAATTATTTTCCCCGGGCAAATACTGCAGTTTTTTGCTGCATATTTTCCATACTGTCTTCTATTTTGTCTTTAGATTCTGAAGAAAATGTTCAGGTTGTCAGACATACTTGATGGCGTTTCTTCCTTTTTTTCCATTTGTGATTTTTTATCACAATCTATAGAAAGGGTAACTTTCACTGTCTGTGTCTAGCTTCACTTTCTTCACCTCAAATGTAGAGTCTTCTTTGGTCGGATATTAGTTCATATTTTAATTTTAAAGTTCTACCATTGAAACTAATCTGCACTTGAGGACAACTCTTCTGACACCAGTGTGTGGATGAGATTTGAGGCACACACTGAAGGTGCTGTGTAATGGGGTATTTCAACATTTAAAGCATCACATAAAAGCTTCATCACTTCATCTACATATGCACAGATTTTCAGATCAGCTTTTTTATCATGTTTGGTTGGTTGCAGATTGATTATGACTAACTTTCCACCATTCTTTTTGGTAAGTAATGGTATGTTACCACTAGGTATGATTTGCAGAGAGGTACCAAGGCAAATGCTCAGATCTGATTTTCTGTAATTCACAGATTGAAAACAAATTAATTACAGCATAAACATTTAAAATTATTTTTACAGAAATTAAAAACAGAAAAATTAACAGGAAAAAAAATATAACTACTGAATAAATTTTTGCAACACTTTTTTTTACATAGCTTCTACATTGTATATACTGGGCGACTGAGCAGTCCTCTTTAGGACAGCAATGCTTACCCTTAATAGGGAGAGGCCTAGAAAAGGTGCTCCAAAAATAGCCTGCCCTAATAATGCATCTGGTCAGCAAACCACAGATGGCACATAATCCATGAGCGAAAAGGTAACAATATTAAGAAAAGGAAACTATTGGCAGGGGCTCGGAACATAGGTAGCCTATTGGGTAGAAATGATACACAAAAAAAAAAGACTAGAAAGAAGAAGTGCAATTTTTGCAAGTAAACTTGCTCAATATAATATAAAGATTGCATCTTTCAGTGAAATAGCCTGCCTGAAGAAGGATCTCTTACAGAGCTTACCAGTGGAGATACTTTCTATTGAAAAGGGAAAGCCCAAGAGGATGACAAAATCCAAGGTTTTGGTATTGCATTAAGGACAAATATGCCTAAAAAAAACAGGGTGGTATTCTTTCAGTCTTGCAGAGCCCTACAAGGCTCTGTCCTAGAGTCTTTCAGTGCATTTCATGAGGCCCTGTTATGTATATGGGAAAAAGTAGATATCCCCTCAGAACTACAGGACACGTCAATAGATGCCTAGTATAAAAATAAAGGTTCAAAAGCAAGTTGTGATAACTACATAGGCAACTCTTTGAAATCCATTGCTGGAAAGAATTGCTCGTACCATGCTGGACAGATTATTGGCATCGATCTAAGAACAAAATTTGCCTGAGTCAAAATGTGGCTTCGGCATGACAGCAGTAACATCAACATGATATTTATTGTGAAACAAGTGCCTCGAACAAAAACATAGACAATTCATGGTTCTCATCAATCTAACCAAGGATTTTGACACTATTAAGATACACTTCATTGGATTATCCTTGGCCAAATCTGCTGCCCACCAAAATTCACCAGACTAACCCAACAGTTTCAAGAAAACATTTTGTCATTTTAGTACCGGTATCTCAAATAGTGTAAAAAAGCTGTGTGCTTGATCCTGAGCTCCAGAATTTTTCTTCAGCCAGGAGCTGCTTCATGCTCTAAAAGATCTGGAACATTGGAGTCTACATCAGATATCATAATGACTGCTCACTATTTGACCTCCACATGGCTGCCAAAACAAACTCACAAAAAGCTAATCTGGGAGGTCCCCTCAATGCCGACAGCCCTATAGCATGAAAATTCTACAGCAGGGGCCAGGCAATAGCAGGGGGGGGGGCCAGGTAATACATTTGACTAAGTAGAACAAATAAGCAGAGGGAACCACACAAAACACAGGGGGGGCCCAGCCCCCTTGGACGCTACGGGCCTGATTGCTGATGACTGTATGCTGATGGCATACCAAGAGAGCTAAGCATACAGACCAAGAGCAAAAAATCTATTTTGTTTAAATATCAATACATGTATTAGTAAATAACATGAGGCCCACAGATAAAATACACAAAACACTGTGATTCTCATAACTCGAGAGACTACCAAAGAAGACATCATATATCATACATTATACATGTATATCTCAAGTGAAGAAAGTTAAGATGAAAAGTAGACTCTTTACTAAATAGTCAGCCTTAAAATGTGTTCATACAAACTATATAAAAAAAAAGAACTTTATATTAAAACTTGCTCTCATTCATTTCTTTTCAGCTCTGCGTACAGTTTATGTTTCTGCGTATTGTATAGTACATAGGAAAAAACATTTATTACAGAAAAATGAAGTTAAAAGAAATAAATATTGAACACATTTTATGATAAAGACTTATAATGCCTTAAATAACTCAATCATATCCACTATACAGTACATAATCATTTAAAATGAAAATAGATTAAAAGAAAAACTTAGATTTCATTCTTAAAAAAACATATAATGGGGAAAAAAGGTAAGACTAAGATAAAAGAGTCAAAGTTGATAGTAATTAAAAAAAAAAAGACTAACAGATGTCTGCTTGCATCTATTTGGCAAAAGAAATTAGTACAAGGAACTTCATGTAGAAGTACTACACTTCATCTGCCCTGATGAGCCATTAGGAGCTTAAGGGGAACTTGTTTTTATTATCTGGATCAGGGCAGATGAAGTGTAGGAACCTCATCTGTTTCCCAGTAACCTCTGCATGTAAAGGTATTGTGTAATTAGCACAACGCCCAGCTGCCTTTACTCCCAACTCAAAGTTGGATACCCATTTAAAGCTGGGTGAACTTGGGGACTTACACCAAGACCTGAAAAAAATCCCAAAGGTTCTCACTGAGGTTCAAACCCAAGACTCACAGGTCGATAGTCGAGTGCTCTACACCGCACGACCACCCATCCCCTAATCCAAATAATAGAGTGCAATTATTTATTAAAAATTGAGCATGTATATGAATATCCATAGTGTAAAATAAACAACCTGTGATGAAAGCCTTAATAGTATGTTTATTTTAGTTCCTGCCCTAACTTTATATCAAAACAACCACACTAAACAATATTTGCCATTGGCAATCAGTTCAAATCATAAAAGAAAAGCCTTAAGGAAGATATAAAACTTGCATTTTGATAAAATACTTTTTTACATAATTAAGAAAGATGGAGAAGTTACCATAACAAACATTGAATAATAATTCTATCTACTAATCTAAAAGACTTGTATATAAACAATTTCTGAAAATAAAGTGACAGGTAGAAAAAAGGACCTAATATGACACTATTCATAAGTCCAAAAATCTCAAATGATAATAAGTTCTGAAAGTGAATAAAAAAAGAAATTCAGAATTTAACCTGAACTGGAAAATACAAAAGCAAATGCACATGTTAATGTTTTATAGCTCATTTAAAAAAAAAAGGAGTTTGTTAACAAATATTTGAAAAAAAAAAAATAACAGAGCTAAACTGTGTAATAAAGAAAGATATTTATAACAACAATTCTATTTCCATATAAAAAATATAATGAATTTAATGATTTTTAAAGAATAATATAACATAACAAAAAGTGATACCTGACCAATCAAATTTAATAATCATAGAAGTAATACCTGCACTCCTCAGATGCTCTATCTAGGTCTCTTTCAGGAAGTGAATCTTCCCAATCAAGAATGGTGTCTATCAATTTTCCTCTATAAAAAGAAAATTAGAAGAACGATAAAGTTACATAATTATATAAGAATACATGTTTTTTTATTAGTCATAGAAAAAAATATGTACTTTTTTCCCATAATTATATTGGGCAACATTTCAGAAATTAAATCTTCACTTAATTATTATGTGTAATTTTTTTTTCGTATTTTTTTTTTTATCCTCCGAAAATTGTTATAAGCAGGAGCATTAAAGTAAGCGTGTAATATATTTGGTCATATATCATTTTTATTTTTTAAAATTCACTTTGCGTAATATTGAAAATGCTTATTAAACCTGCATATTCCTCTTGACTTTTAAATTGGGCAAGAGCCTCCAGTCCAAATTACGTGCCATTGTTGGGATCAAAGTGTTCTCTTGATATACTGTTAGAAAAAAAAATGTAAACATTTAAAAAAAAAAGTTAGAAATACAAGTTGATTAAAAATGTCATTACAAATTTCAGTTATGCCTGATAAAATATTACCTGATGACATTTATTACATTCTTCAATGAACATATTGCCATGAAGTTCTGACAAGCGTTATGAGGAAAACCCGATCCCAAGTGTAATCCATCAATATTTTGACTCACAACATACTTTACTATACCTGAAAAAAAAATATAGCCTTTAAACCAATCACAAAAAATAACACTGAGGAAACCTTTGAAACATTTTTTTCAATAAAATGCACGAAGAATCCCACAAATTATTTTTAAAACCACACTCCTAGCTCACACACAAACACACACATTCTGTAATGTATAAGTGGTTTACTAAAGCCTTCAATCTATATCTGAATGCCCAGCAGTACCCAATGATTGCCTTTATCATCCCCTTGACTCATTGACTTAGCGTTGTTAATTATCCAACTCTTTGTAGCCCCTGTTGTAGTAATTATTAATTACTTGCTGGCAGCCACATATATCTGCTTTTCCCCTGATATGTTAAGTGTAATTATCGCAAAGTGCTCACTATTTGCCCATTAACAAGATCCCTTGGAGTTTACTTGAAAACTACTACAAACTTTGAACAATGCTTTGCCTTATTAAATACAAAAAAAGCAGGCCCAGAAAAGTCATTAGTAAATATTAATTAAACGCTCCATACAGACTCTAGTTATTACAAAGTTGTATTAATATAATTTTACAAAGTTGGTATTTGGTTGTAAAAAAAAAACAACATTAGGTATATTTACATTGAAGACTTTGAATCTGTTGATTCATTACAACTAACTTAGGATGCTGAATGGTAGCCCACCCCTACCTGGTTTATTGTTCACATTAAATAAATGTAAATCAAGGCATGTTTACAACCATATTTAAGAATAATTTTATTCTTATTATAAATATAATAATATATACTAAGCTTTCTCAAGGGCCACTATGCCATATGGGTCTGATTACTGCTGAATCAAATGTTATACTCAGCTGAGAGACTTCCCCTTTCTCTTCAAAGTCCATAGCTACTCTGAAAAAAAATTTTCTCTTCTTATATTAAAAACATGTATACAGTAGTACTATGCTTAATGAATGTTTTTTACAAGATTGTCCTTACCAGCTCATGAGTGACTCACAGAAACTAATGCATTTTAAAAAATGGCAAATATAGAAATTAGAAGATGGATGGTCATATGGTGTAGAGTACTCTACTGTCCTTAGGAGGGTCCCGGGTTTGAACCTCAATGAGAATCTTAGGATTTTTTCAGGTCTGGTGAAAGTCCCCTGATTATACAGAGCTTTAATTGGGTACCTGACTTTGATTGAGGAGTAATGGTATCTGGTCGATGTGCTAACCACACTATCCTTTATATGTCAAAGGTTACTGAAACTGAAAAGTGCTTCAAAATATATAACAGGTTTTCACTACACCAACTATTGTAAATGATATGAATTTACATATCATGTGTGCATAAAAAGAGAAACTACACACAGACTGAAACAATTTAATTAAGCTTTACATTAATGTACAATGAGCCTCAATTAATAGAGCCCTAGGCAAGCCTATTTGAAGTATTTTTTTGATCATTACATAACTTTTTGTCAAATTTTATCTAACAGAAACAAGTTTGAAAGTCTATAAACTCTAAAGTCACAAGTGACCAAATTAAGCATCTTAAAGTATGTAATATCGTCATTAAAATATTAGTTTGGAACCTCCTTAAAATCGGGTATTCCCGCTGATGTTTTTACAGTTAACCTGTATTTAACTATCGTGTTTTCTACTTTTTTAACAATATCGATAAGCTGCTTTACTTACTTTTTTTAGTTAATTCTTCGCGGGGGGGCAATTTTTCCGGCAGGCCGCGACTTCCCTTTTGTTCATAAGGAGAAAGTCCTGATGCATAGTTAACAGACATGACTGTCCCCAGCGATTTCTGCAAAATTTAAACCGGTTTTAATTAATTCAACATTTCACAGTAACGAACTGATAGCCTAGGTATCTTGGGATTGTATGTGGAGTGAAGTGTGTGTATGTGTGTATTTAGCGAAGCCAATTGGCTAATTATATAATATTTGTTTATTTTTTAGAACGGACTATATTACCTTCTTTACAAACGACCATCAGAAAAAAAGGGAGAGAAGAGACAAAAATGTGCGGTGGTCTTAGGTCTGATTTTTTGTTTTGATCTTAGCGCATGGTGTCCTTTAAGAAAAAAATAAACAACTGACACGGAGGATTTTTCGGTGACGTCAAAAAGCACATGACTCTTCGGGCATAATCAGGCGTCAGCAGGAAAGTAACCTAGCTTTAGTGGTGCCGAATTAGGTGCTAAAATATAAAAGTGCATTTTAGGCGCTTGATTTGGCACCACTGCTTTTTTCCTACTTCAACCAGTTTTTGGGGCCACTGGGGATGCCCCCGATAGGTGTGGAGTGCTTTTCCTAAAAAAAAGAAAGAAAGAAATAAAAGTAAGGTTCCCCCTTGCTGGGTATTGGGTGCCCCCCAATGACTTTGACCTGGCTACGGGCCTGCTGCTAACCACACTATCCCTTCATAAACCGAGAAACAGATTACACACTTCATCTGCCCCGATGGTCCGTTACCCCCAGGGCAGGGCCGCTTTATCAACTGGGCACAGTAGACACCAGGCCCGTAGCGTGCGGGGAGAGTGGGAATTTATTACGGCCCTCTATGCTTTATTTGCTCTACTTAGTAAAATCATTACCTGCCGCCCTGCTATTGCCCTCACACTATTTATGCTGTAGAATGCCTGGTCCCTGCTGTAGAATTTTCACGCTACGCTAGGCAGTGGCGCAAACAGCAAAAATGCTTCTTGGGGGCTCCGTTATGAAAAAAAGGCAGTTTGACAGTCTTTTTTGTAACTTTATAGATTAATTATATATTGATGATTTGGCCTGGGGGGGGGGGGCTCAAGCCCTCCCGCCACCTGAATTTGCGTCTGCTGCTGGTAGACACTGTTGCTGGGATTTCGGACTTTTCAAGGGCCTACGAAAGCCAGAATATAAAATGAAAACAATTTCAGAATGCCAATAAAAATTTTATAATGTTTGTATTAAAGTAACTACTTAATACATTATATATAATTGTGTGAGATGAGCACCTGAGTTCAAGCTGCAGTGATATAGATCTGTAGATAACAAATGTTAACCTTTCATTCTTTGTCACATATGACGTCCTCAAAGCTTATTTAGATTCAAATGCATTCTTGAAAAATATTAAAAATAGAGAAGTCGGGAGGGCCTACGACTTTGAAAGACTATATGGGCTGATGACCTTAAAATATAAATATACACATATACAGTCGATTCCAGCTTAATTGGGACACATCGGGACCGAGGCTTTTTTGTCCCGATTAAGC
>JAGDYQ010000117.1:45400-203488 GCA_021962125.1 Bulinus truncatus | reverse complement strand
GTGTCGTTTAGTATTTTTCAATAGATGTAATTATTTTAATTTAGTTAATTGAAAGTGAAATTAATTAGGCTGAGGCGATTCTTATGGATATGAAAACTGGTCTTTCGTCTTGGACCCACTGTTCAAGAGGGCTCTCTCTCCCAGGGCTTTTTTTTATCACCGAAACCAACTTTAAAATTTAAAGTTAAACCTCTTTCTTAATTTACAACCCCATTTTGTTTTTAACGGCATTGCTGGTCATTTTGGGTGTTTCTTAATTTTGAAGAGAGATGCCCTGTGAGAGTTTTACATTCCGACAGATGGGATCATCAGGTCAGCCACTGCCAGTGGTGGTAAGTTGAGCATTTGTTAGGAATCCAGGCCTGAAAAACTTAGACACAGCCGTGACACAGGAGAAGGGTTAACCAAAAATAACACCGCTGTACAAGACTGTCTGGGGAGCCCAAGATGTTGATTTTTTTTTTTTTAAATAAATGTGAGAAATCCAGTCACTAACTTTCAAAATAGTTTGACTCGGTAAAGCTCAACGAAACAATCTAAACAATAACTTGTGATTGATTTGCGTTGTTAACAATCTGTGCTCGTGTTCTCAGTTATTTTGCGTGTTTCCGTGCGTATGTGTCTGTGTGTGTGAGAGAGAGAGAGAGAGAGTGGGGAGAGAGAGACAGAGACAGAGAGAGAGAGAGAGGATTATTGAAGAATTGATACGCATATTACATTAAAGAGAGTTCCTGTGATTTCGTTAAAAGTCCAGGATCAGAGTTAAGTTGGAAGCAAGGAAGTCACCGAGAAAGAGACTTGGTATATTTTTCTTGCAGTTGTGCTTACAGTCAGTAGGGAAAAAAAAAAAAAAAAAAAAAAAAAAAAAAAAAAAAAAAAAAAAAAAAAAAAAAAAAAAAAAAAAAAAAAAAAAAAAAAAAAAAAAAAAAAAAAAAAAAAAAAAAAAAAAAAAAAAAAAAAAAAAAAAAAAAAAAAAAAAAAAAAAAAAAAAAAAAAAAAAAAAAAAAAAAAAAAAAAAAAAAAAAAAAAAAAAAAAAAAAAAAAAAAAAAAAAAAAAAAAAAAAAAAAAAAAAAAAAAAAAAAAAAAAAAAAAAAAAAAAAAAAAAAAAAAAAAAAAAAAAAAAAAAAAAAAAAAAAAAAAAAAAAAAAAAAAAAAAAAAAAAAAAAAAAAAAAAAAAAAAAAAAAAAAAAAAAAAAAAAAAAAAAAAAAAAAAAAAAAAAAAAAAAAAAAAAAAAAAAAAAAAAAAAAAAAAAAAAAAAAAAAAAAAAAAAAACAACACACTGTCTCACAAATACTTCCGATAAAATACGAAAAGTCAATAAGGTTTAAATATAAACATTCACTTTCACTTTTTTTTACTATAAGCACTTTACAAAAGTCAAATCACCACTATAGCTTTACAAATATCTTTACAAAATATCAACTCCTGGAGATCACACACTTCTTACTAACTCCTTCGTTTATTCCTAATTAACTACCTTGCTCAAACTTAACAATAAAATCTACCCTACTCCCTCTTGCTATCGAGCCCTGTATCTAACCTCGTCTGCTAAAACTAACCGAAAACTATCCCTTCCTACCACTCCTTCATCTTCTCGGCTGTTTAATTACGTAATATCTAACTCTACACGCTGCTGGTATTAAGCATCAGTACTGACCTACTTTCACTGTCCTTACAATTTGTTTGTATATCTATCAATCTAAATATTTAACTATATGTCTGTATATCTATCTATGTACATGTTTGTCTACTTTCACTGTCCTTACAGTTTTGTCACTTAATGTTTCGCTGGCCATGTGATGACTGAAGAGTAACGTCAGTATGAGTGACTGATTATGTGACTTTTGAAAGTTAGTTGAGGAGGTACAACAGATAATGTAGAGGAAAAAGCAGAGTAGAGAAAAGAAGGAAAAGAAGAGGTAGTAGTGGAGGGTACTGGGTAGAGGAGAAAAAACAAGTAGTGTAGAGAGGAGGAAACGCGAGTATTGTGGAAGAGAGAAAACAAGTAGTGTAGAGGAGGAAACGCGAATATTGTGGAGGTGGAGGAGAGAAAACAAATAGTGTAGAGGAGAGACAGCGAGTACAGCAGAAAGTGAGCGGTTGTCCTTAAGGAGTGAGTCGGGATAAATGTCAACTAAGAATTACGTCTGTACATTTCTTTACATAAAGTTGTACAGTAAACTTGTTAATACACTGGATGCGTTATATTATTAAGAAAATCCATAAAGTTGGCAGCTTGGAATAAATATTGTCCTGTACAGTATCACCTTATTCTCATACGACCAGTTCGCACGACCCAGCGACAACCGAACAAAGCCTTCATACAAAACATACATTTGTATCTCCTTTTAGACATAGATTTTTTTTTATCTATTTCTTTCATGCAATATGGTTATTGTAAAGCTGTTTTATAGAACGACCTATCATACTCACTCCCTCCAGGATACCCATCATGGTGATATTAGAGAGAGAGTTCTTCATGCACTGTTAAGACAATTTGAAGAAGAGTCTCTGGGGAAACTGGTCTCAAATTGGTCGACCACGGGGCATCATGAGTAGGGTTCGAAAATTACGCGTAAGATTGGCGCGCGTAATTTACGCGTAAGTTACGCCAAAATTACGCGTACCATTAATGTCCAATTACTTGAAAATTTATGTTCCTTTTGTTGCTCACGCTCACTGATTGCTAGTAGGTGTATTTTTAATAATGTTTTCAAATGTTTTTACTTGTAATTAACCGGTTCATACTGATTTGCCCGGTCGTCCGCATCGGCCACGTATTTCTTGTGTCACTGACTCGCATCAGCGGCGGCCATCTTGGACTAAGTAATACCGTCTGATACGGTCTAAGTGGGGGGTGCAATGCGCCTTTAGAAATACGGCCGCATCCGGGTGCCGAAGCGGTCGCGGACGCTGGTGCTAGGGGGTTCGAAAATTACGTGTAAGACAGCGCGTACAATTTGGCGCCAAAATTACGCGTACCATTAAAGCCCAAATTCATTTGAAAATGCAAAAACCTTTTGTTGCCTCAGACGCCTTACTGATTGCTAGTAGGTGGTATTTTAATAATGTTTTCAAAGGTTTTTACCTTGTAATTTACCGGTCATCATAATTAGATCGCCCGTCGTCCACTTATTTCGTCAGTAATGCTGACTGCATCAGACGGCAGCCATTTCTATGGCTGAGTAATACCGTCTAAATACGGTCGAACGCGGGACAGGTGCAATGCGCCGCGAAGATACGGCCGCCGCGGGTGCCGAACTCAGCAAAGACGGCACACGCGATCAACGCTGATGCAATCACCAGCGTAGAATAAAGAACGACGTGGATGCAATACGCAGCGTAATACAGCCGACGCGATCGACGGAAGCACTATACACAATAAAATGTTTTCTATACGTTTCATGACATTTTGGAACATATATCAAATGCCGTACCCAGGTACGAGGGGCTGGAAACCCCCAAAATAAATGTTATTGCTGACAGTAACTCATAAAAAATTGACAAATATTTGCCTTTAAAACTTGGAACAGCTCCCCCGACCCCCAAACAAAATCCTGGGCACGGTACTGTAGATAATTTTAAAAAAACGCCCGTTTTTTTTTTGGATTTTTTATTTTATAACTTTCCCCGTTTTGCTTGCGGCCGCTTGCTATACAGCTCATGGCGGCATTGTGTACTGCTCATTGAAAATTTTTATGATTTTGTCTTATTTTTAACCAGACTTTGGCTTCCTTATTGAAAATGATAATTTAATTATGTTTACTGAAACAATTAAAACAACAATATACTGTGCGGTTTACGCTGTTTTACCAAACGAATACTTCCGGTTTAGGCTTGTGGCCGGATGTAGATGGTACTCCTAATCACTGTAATTAATTAATCGCCGCTGTTAACACAACAAATTGCGACCCGAAACAATTAAAAATGGCCAGTCAAATGGTACTTTTAAATTACGTCATGTACCGCGTAATTTTCCAAAAATTACGTTACCGTAAATTACGCGTAATTTACGGTAACTTACGCGTAACGTTACGCGACTTCGAACCCTAATCATGAGTGATCATCTGAATCGATATCTTATGTATCCTGTATTTGGTGGTAAAAGCTGATTGTGATCCTCATCCAAATCTTGACAAGTCGTATCCTGACTGCCAAAGTAGTTGCGACTATTGTGCCCATTTCATGTGTGCCAGGTACTCGAAGCCGTCTACATCTTCCAGCCTTTCTCTACTAAATGCCAAACTGTGGTGTTGATGTTTACTGCATGCTTAAGACTCATGGTAAGCAAATATCCTACTCGGCCTTTGAGTGAGTTTTATTGGCTCTCTAAGGCCTGTATTATATATATATATATACTAGACATTAAGTCCGGCGTTGCCCGGGAAATCTAGGTGTAATGTTAAACCCCTTCCTGATCTCTTTTCCTATACCTTTGTACATTTCAAATCCATCGCGTGTATCATGAAAGTTAAGAACAAAGTTACAAGACTGTCATAAAAGTTGATGATGGCCGTTAACTCAATTCCAGGCTCCTGTAGAGCTTTGTTGACAATATCAATTTTTGTGGCGCTAGTCTTTCAATTTCACTTAATTGCAAATTACTGTCAACAGAACAGTGGACAAACCTCTCAGTACATAGGCTACCAGCTTCATGTTTAAACCTAGCACGCAAGCATGCTATGGATTCTGTTTTAGGCGGGGAAACGTCTAGTCCAAACATTTCTTATCCGTTTGTTGCTGAAATTAGCGCACTTTACGAGTCACTTAAAGAGAATTTTTGTTCTCAAGATAATAGTCCAGAAATCATGGGAGAAAACATAGGATGGAGAGATGACATGAAGATTCTACATCACTTGACGCAAGTATTTCGCTATTACAAATTAAATAAAACCTTTCTAGCTATTCACTTCCAGAGACTGCCGGCTTTAACTAATGATCGCCGGAATTTAGGTGCAATACTAGCACTTCTGGCATTCATTCTAATTCCGGAAACTAGAAACGAGTAATTTGAAAATGTGTGTGCTTCCCATAGCGCTAACATCGTCTGAAGTATGGTTTTTTTTTCAGATAAAAGGGACTGAAAAATATGAATTGAGATGTAAGCACCTGCTTTGCATAGATACCCTGAAGCAGAAAAATGCTCCTGAGGCACTGGGTTTGTGAAGATCCAGCAATACCTGGTATAGAACGAAGTAACCGCTGTGAAGGAAGAGCTATAAAAATAATGCAAGACATTGTTCTACGTTGCAAGACTTCAAAGACACTTAACAATTTCATTCTCACTAATGATGAAGCATAAAACATTTTTTTGTTTCCTATGATTCATTTATTATCATTTCATATTTTGGACATCTGTTTACTCATGCACACGTGCATGCACATGTTGTTCTTACGTAACTTTCCATTACAGTGTTGTGTTATATATATTAATATATGATCTTCGTTTTTTATGGTTTGGCGGGGAAGGTTTTCAAAAATTTTCAGAAAAGCTTTTTTGTGTCACCTTTTCTTGACATGTAAATATGAGGTTACAAAAAGGTAATGACCCTAATGTACAGTTATCTCCCAATCAGCACATGGCAGGGCCATTTTAAGGTCATCGTAGGCCCTAGGCACTTTCAAAGTCGTAGGCCCTCCCCGATTTTCATTTTTTAATATTTTTCAAGAATGCACTTGTTTGAACTTAATGTTCTGGCTTTCGTAGGCCCTTGAAAAGTCCGTAGGCCCTAGGCTCAGTGCCTACTGTGCCTATAGGATAAAGCGGCCCTGGCACATGATGTAACACGGAACTACTACGTCATCACTGTATAGAGTCTGCATAGAATAATTAACAATGCTGGAAGTTTATTTAGATTACAAATATCAAAGGTGAGGGAGCATTCTCGCGTAATTAAAATTATAAAGACGAAAAGATTGAAAGACGACCCTAACCGGAGCTGGCGCTAATATTGACTTAATACATTATATTAAACAAAATGCATTGTTTATTTTTTTTTTAACGCCGCCATTGCTAGCGTGGTACGGTGTAGTGTGCCTACCACACCAGCACTGTTGGCGGCGCTGATGTACGTCTGCCATCCCTACAGAGCGGCGGGGTGAGTGTGCCCGCTATCATCTGCAGGGATGGCAGAAAGATGGGTTTTAATCCTTGCCCAAACTGGCCAGACCAGCAGGGTGTGTGTACTGCCGATCGGCCAGAATGGCAAGGAACGGGGTTTTTCCTGCCACTCGGACAGAGGGGAGGGTGTAGTGTGCCTGTACCCTCAGCCCGAAATGGCAGGCTGCGCAGGTGTGCTTGAGTGTGACGGAGAGGAAGGGTGTTGTGTGCCGACCACATCCGTCACCACTGCCAGCTGTGAATACTGCGGTCTCGGATAGTCCTCATTGACCACAGTACCACCACCCTCGCAAGTAATGGTTTTTTTTTCCTGACTAGAGAACCCCTATGATCCATCCCCCGTGGATAATGGTAAGTCTCTCAGACCAGGAAGGAGAGATCACAAAATGTCTTGTGATACTCTCCGAAACAAATTATAGTATTCCAGGAGTAATCAGCAAACAATGCATTGTTTATTTTTTTTTTTTTTTTATTTTTTTTTTTTTAAATTTTTTTAACATTTTTTTTTTTTTTTTTTTTTAACGCCGCCATTGCCAGCATGGTAGGGTGTAGTGTGCCTACCACACCAGCACTGTTGGCGGCGCTGATGCACGTCTGCCTTGCCTACAGAGCGGCGGGGTGAATGCGCCCGCTATCATCTGCAGGGATGGCAGAAAGATGGGTTTTTTATCCTTGCCCAAACTGGCCAGACCAGCAGGGTGTGTGTACTGCCGATCGGCCAGAATGGCAAGGAACGGGGTTTTTCCTGCCACTCGGACAGAAGGGAGGGTGTAGTGTGCCTGTACCCTCAGCCCGAAATGGCAGGCTGCGCAGGTGTGCTTGAGTGGGACAGTGGAAGGGTGTTGTGTGCCGACCACATCCGTCAACACCGCCAGCTGTGAATTTGTTTCGGAGAGTATCACAGAATATTTTGGCATGATAATTTGTGAACTCTCCTTCCTGGTCTGAGAGACATACCATGATCCACGGGGGATGGATCATAGGGGTTCTCTAGTCAGGAAAAAAACCCATTACTTGCGAGGGTGGTGGCACTGTGGTCAATGAGGACTATCCGAGACCGCAGTATTCAATGCATTGTTTAAACTGAATTAACAACATACGGACTGAACTGCTAATCTGAGGCGAATCTTTTAATTTTCCAATTAATGAAATAAATTGATGGTGTCTAAAATATGAATATGGCGTATTTTATAAACATTTCAATATACACTGTACTAGTATATATATATATATATATATATATATATATATATATATATATATATATATATATATATATATATATTTATATATATATATAAATTGGAACTATTTTTAGCCGTTACAATTTTGAAAAATGAACAAATTAAATGTAAAATGTGTACAAAATGTTATAAGATGTGAAACGTCTCAACCGTTCATTGTGAACTTGGCCTGTCTGATACGATCTAGCGAAACAGGCCGGCCTTACGAATTACGAGGCCCAATTAAACGGATGCTTGCTAGGCTCCTCTTTTAATTTTTTTACAATAACAACTATTACTATTTATTAGATCATGTAAATTGCGGGGCCCCTGCCAGGCCCGGGGTGGATTCTTAAAAAATGAAGTCGGGGAGGGCACTTTGAAAGCGTCTAGGGCCTACGATGATCTTTAAACGGCCCTGCTTATTTCAGATACAGTTTTACTTGAGGCGATCTTACGGACAGGCGACCTATTAGAGATGTATGTAGATAGTTGCCTTTTTTTTCATCTATATTTCTAAAAGTATTATTTTAAAATAACATGTGTCTTTGTTATCATCAAACCAAAGCGAATTTCGCGAATCTAGGTAGCTCGCGAAATTCGCCCCTCTTTGGCGGCAATGTATTTATATGGAGATGCTCAAACAGCGGAGAATTTCCGCGGCGGTGCAGGGAAATTTCGCGGCATCGCTTATTTCAGAGTTTTTTTCGCGTTTCGCGAGTGTAAACAATCCGAAATGGCTGCCTAGAAACATCGACTCAAATGAAAATCAAGGTTAAAATTGATATAAATGTCTTAAACTTAACAAATAAGACTTACATTTATATAAAGAAACTTGAATTATATCAGATTATACCAAAAAGCAAGTGTTTTTTTTTTTTACTTTTTACTTGTAAAATACAATAACTGTAGAAAATGTATAATAATAAGAAAATGTCTGCCGACGTCTTCAAAAAAAAAAAAAGAAAAAAAAAATCCTTATATCCGGTCGGCTGACGCCCACGTTCGCTTCGCTTAGGTGTAGCGAGGGTTTTTCGCGCTTTGAAAAATCTCACGTGAGAAATAGCGCAGCGAAACGTTTCGCTTTGGTTTGAGGATAAGAAAGCATTTCTCTCGATCTCTTTAAAAATACGCACCGACTTCAGTGAACACTGATCCACATTGGTTTTAATCTGTACGCCACAGAGTGCGTCCGATAGTTTATTTTGTTTTAGATTTGTTCAAACGAGGAGGTTGACAAATCCAATTTATTATAAAACTATTTGAAACACTTAAAAACCTAAGATGGTTATTTAAAACAATCATGGCAGCTAATTACTAATACACTGATGTTGGTAATAATTGGTGAAGAATGGGCTAGTAAAAATGTTTTGGTTGGGTGTTTGAATTAACGTGTTATATATTTTATATATGTACAGTGCTTTTTTGTAAAAAAAAAATAGATGCCGGTTCTCAGTGAAGGATTGCCTACATTTTAGCTAAAACCCAGCGTCTAGTTTAGTTCTTATTGCGAACAATTTTAAATTAATTCAATTTTAAGAAATTAATAATATAATAAATTAATAATAAACGCGTTAAAATACAAGAAAAGTAATAATTTTTTCCCCACATTGAAAAAGGTACCGGTACGCCGTACCGGTGCGTATCGTCACAAAAAAGCACTGTATATATATTTATTTATTTATTTATTATTTACTTTATATGTATGCTTATGTATATATATGAAAAAGTTGTGTGTGCGAACTATTTCAAATTTCCTATTCCCGTTCTGCTCAAAGTATATAAAAAGCTGTGGAATTTTAGAATTCTTAGATAACATTTTTATAACGTAAGAAATATATCGCTATATTTTAGTGTGGCGTCATATGTAATATGGATATTGCATGTTATTACTTTACCAGCTGTGTTAATGCAACAACCAGAATGAGGACTATCCTAAGGGCCGTAGAAAGCAGCCCAAGCCATTAAAAGTGTATTGTTACATTCTAACTCCCCCCCCCCGGTTTTCTTTAATACATATCGACTTTGTTTATATATGCTCACAATGGGGCGCCAATTGGTATATTTCACAAATAATATTACACATTTTTCATATGTGGGAGGGGGGCGCTAAAAAGGTATTTAAAAAGGTATTGTGCCCGGGCGCGGGTTAAGCTCGCTACGGCCCTGAGCCCACTCTACTTAATTAAATAAGACGGCCCCTGTCCAATGTGCCGATTGTGACATTCAGTGTACAAGAGAAGAGAGTCTGATACAAGAAGGGTGCACCGATCGCTCCCCCCGCCCCCCTCCCCCCTGTCCGACTTGTGAAGTGCCTCAAAAAGCACAAATGTATCACGTGTGTTATTATTTCCCTAGTCTCTTTTTTTTTTAAGATACCCGAGGAGTCGACCAACCTTAATCCGCCTCTGCGCAAAATTGTAAATATATAACCTAACGCTCTTCACATCAAGACTCTGCTATAGAATGCCACATCCTTTCGTTGCCGTGTAGAGAATAACTGTCTCTGTCTTGTTTCAGATTTGGCTATGACACACACCACTGTCCTTATGGTCTTTATTATCACGCTGTGTAAGTAGTCCGTGTCTAAGTTCATGCTCTGACCTTTTACAACTTATACATATGTGTGAGTGTGTGTGTGTGTCTGGGGGGGGGGGTCATTTCCCCGAAACGTTGGATGACTTTTAGTTTAGTAGTTGGCATGCAGTGCTCATTCATTTAAATTTACAAAATTCCATGTGAGGTCAAAGTATATTACATGTGAGGTCAAAGTATATTACGTGTGAGGTCAAAGTATATTACATGTGAGGTCAAAGTATATTACATGTGAGGTCAAAGTATATTACATGTGAGGTCAAAGTATATTACATGTGAGGTCAAAGTATATTCCATGTGAGGTCAAAGTATATTACATGTGAGGTCAAAGTATATCACATGTGCGACCTCAAGTATATCAGGATATATACAGATTTAAAGAAACATGTACTCGCTATTTTGTATAGTGTGTGCGCGCTCGGAAAATTGTGAAGCACACTCACACGCGCAGATATTAGATTGAACTGACCTTTCTTGGCAGCCTGAAGAGGTCACAAGTAATATATGCATTCTCAACTTTTTTCAGAAAATGCGCATTAAAATAAATTATTGTTTGTAAGTTCATTTATTTATTTTTTTAGAAGATAATATTGAAATGAAACGCGTCAAAGGAATAAAAAAAAAGTGTTACGCTGAAATAGCCTAAAAGTAGCTGTGGCCTGTTACGCTGAAATAGCCTAAAAGTAGATGTGGCGTGTTACGCTGAAATAGCGTAAAACTAGATGTGGCGTGTTACGCTGAAATAGCCTAAAAGTAGATGTGGCGTGTTACGCTGAAATAGCCTAAAAGTAGATGTGGCGGTGTTACGCTGAAATAGCCTAAAAGTAGCTGTGGATTTACGGGCCTTTAACTGCTGAAAAATGCTCGGGAGGGCCCTCAAAGCTGTTATAACCATCACTGTTAAGTCGGCTTCAAATTCCTACATTTGACTTACGGCGATATGTCGATTCGAAACTATTGACTTGATCCTATTCTTTCAAGTTCTCAGATCTACCCACTGTGACTGCGATCTTGACAGTGAGCACAAAGTTCAGAACTTGACAAACTGGACTGGCGTCATTGAAAGTCCAGGACTGGACAATGGTGGATATCCACCCAACCAGCTCTGCAGGTGGAACATCACAGTCCGTAGTGCTTATAAGATCAAATTGGTCATTACATTTCTGGACATGGAAAATCCGCTCCATGAAAGCTGTCTTGATTACCTTCAGGTATGGTGATGACTGTAATTGTATAGTTCACTTGATTACCTTCAGGTATTGTGATGACTGTAATTGTATAGTTCACTTGATTACCTTCAGGTATTGTGATGACTGTAATTGTATAGTTCACTTGATTACCTTCAGGTATGGTGATGACTGTAATTGTATAGTTCACTTGATTACCTTCAGGTATGGTGATGACTGTAATGGTATAGTTCACTTGATTACCTTCAGGTATAGTGACGACTGTTATTGTATAGTTCAGTGGTGCTCAAATGCAGGAGAGCAGAGAAATTTTAGAAGTATTTGCTACATTATTTTATTTCTCATTAAAAAATTTGAGAATAAATTATCCTGTATGATTTAATTTCTATTCATCTAAATGTTACAAAACTGAAAATCCATTTATCTGCATAGTTAGTGGCTAAAAAACCTCTCTAACAATCTCTCTCTCTCTCTTTCTCTCTACCTCTCTGTTTTCTCCCCCTCTCTTTCTATAGTTAGTCGCAAATTTAAAAGTTTGAGGACCACTGGCTACGATGACGTGATACACGTATACAAAAAGATCATTGTACTGTTAGAGTAGAACTGTTGTTTACACATCTCCCCCCAGATAAGCACAGAGCATCGGACTTTGCTTAAGACATGCGGCACACTGGACAAGCCGAAAGTGTTGCTGTCGTCCTTCATCTCTCTGTTGGTCACTTTCTACGCGGACGTGGGGGTGACTAAAAAGGGATTCAGGATAATATACACAGGTTAGTCTTAAGGAAGAAAAGATAACCTGCAACGCATTAGTCAACTGGGTAAAAAGAGTACTCACACAATTTAGTCACTGGGACTTAAAGATGTCCTGCAGCGGATAGTCAACTGGACTTAAAGTCGACCAATAAAGGTAACTCCAAGGCTACTCTAGCCATGGGCAAATTACGGCCCGCAGGCCAAATCCGACCCCGCCGGACTATTTCAATCGATTCAGAGTGGACTACAGCAAACAGACTTGTACGATTCACATTTAGTTTATCATGTCAACACTCCATCAATCTGCTCTTGGTCCGGTCCGCCGGTCAAATTTACGCGCCCAACGTGGCCCGAGACTCAAAAAGTTTGCCCACCCCTTGGCTAGCCACTTAGAAGATGACCTATATAGATTTGTCAAATGCACTTAAAGAATACCTAAACATGCTTGGTTCAAAGATGGCAATTATATTTGCGTGACAACCAATAGAACTTAATTTCATTTTGAAAGTAATTTGTATTTTGATTTTCAACTCTATGTTTAGTATAAATAGTTATAATATACTGATTTGTAAATCTGAAAAGCGCGCTCTCAGGGCCGTAAAAGGGGCCTTATAAAGTACCGTTTTTACTTTATAAGCTATATTAATAATGGAGCGCCCTATATCTCAGCAACCATAAGTCCTAGACCCATGATGTATATATCATTTTGTAGGTCTTGGCCTGCCATGTGTACATCAAAAGTTTATTTCGCGATAGGATCTCTGAGGGCCGGGCTTCAGGGCTCCTAATGGGCTTATATATTTTATATATGGTCCCATTCTACACCTTGTACGTTCAATAACCCATTCATTTGGTGCGAAATACTGCAGCACGTAGTTCCACCAAGATTTATTAAGAAACTCATCAAATGAAATAGTAAGCTTGTGGTCTGAGTTTAATTGAAAGTATCAGAGCTATGCAACAATTGACGGAGTTTTCGGACGATTAAATGACTACAGTTTCGAATGTTTTCAATTATGAGTCCTATTTCAGTAACCACAAACCACTTGTAGTTAGATGTAAGAGAAAATAATTTTTTTTTTTAAATATGAAGAAACGTCTTTATTATATTTTTTTTTACAGATATATGCATTAAATTCAATTAATTTATAAACATTTCCAAAATTTACAAATATTTACTGAAAGCTAACAAACGTACTGATACATAACATGAAAATGCACTAACACGTCCTGTGTCCAGAATGGAACAGGCTTCATTGCTTGTTTTTAAATCCATCCGTTTTATAATATGTCATCTTTGTTCATAGGTGTATGCTCTGGTGTTGTTGAAAGGAACGTGACACTGTACACACCGGGGTATCCAAGGCTGTCTGCCGCAGGCACGTCCTGTGATTGGATCATCGGCTCTCTGGAGGATACGATGACCGTCAAAGTGGTCGGCCTTGAGTTCATGATGCCCAGGTGCAAAACGTCACCACTATACGTAAGTCAATTACAGACTGAATAATAAAGCGTGGGAGATTATTCTTTAAATTTTTAAGAACGACAAAATTAAAAGTCACCAAAAATTTCTGGAATCAGCACTTCTTCCAACAGTATTGGTATCTAAATTCAACAAATTAAATTGGAAGTACTCTATCATTATATTACATGTAATGATAAAATGAAGAATTATAAAAAAAAATATGTTATTTATCAAATTTGTCGCTTACGATTTTTTTTCAGCAGTATTTCGAAAATTATTGTTTTTTTTTTTTTAATATGAAACTAATGAATGGTTTTTTTGTTAATGGTTTTTTTTTTCTACTTTTTAGTATTATTAATAAAAAATATTTTATTTGTAAGTTTTTTTTTTGTTTTTTTTTTTTGTTTTCCTCCTACCTGTGTGTCAGGTCCTATACAGAGGTAAAAGGATTTTTTTCTGCAAGACTTTCAACAAAATAACTTTAAACGGAGAAATGTACCTGATGTTAAGGATGACGAAAAACACGGAGAACTGGGTGGGACAGATAATTGTTCAGTTTCACAAAGCTACGTGTAAGTATATTTTTATATATTAATTTTATTTTTTTTATTTATTTATTGTACACGTCTTTTGGTGTTGACATATGTTAAGTGTATTATTCATAGAGTCATTATACAGTGGTGTAAGTAAATAGCGTTTATGTGGCTCGGGGTGGACTCTGGGGGAGGGGGGGATTTTGTACAATTTCTGACAAAAAGAAGTTTTGCAGCTGGGGAAGAACAGTACTTTAAAAAAAAACACAATGACACAGAAATAATAAGTTGAACGTTACAAAGTTATAAAGAAATGTCGCACAACATGGCGAAAATTCTGTGTTCAGTTTGTTTTCGGATTCCAAGCTGCTCGAGTCTTAGACACTTTGAATATTGAGGAATCACAGAGTTATAAAATAGTAACAATTCAATAGTGTGATAACAGTTGTATTTCTAAATTATTTTTTTTTGCCTGTTTTTCAAAAGCTTGTGAGCTAGGTGACAGGGCTGAGCCTATGGTGCTGCAGCATTGGTCACACAGCATCAACAGCCCTGTCCAGCAGTCGGGAAGCTATGTCCACAACCAGGACTGTGTCTGGGTGATCCACATCACATCGGCCACTCACGTGGTGCTCACGTTTGACCGGTTTGAGCTGAACGACACAAAGCACGGCAACTTTTGTGATGACTACGTCACGGTCAGTGTTTTAATTGGTCAGTTCTCAAACGTGTAGTGTGAGTTTTAGGTTTCATGGCTAGTGCGAGTTGAGTATTATATTTGAGCTGTGAGTGCAATGTGGTATCTGTGGTGTGAACTGAGAATCAGATGTATGGTGTGAGTCAAATGGCATACTGTGTGGCATAATTTTAATGTCTTGTGTGCTGTGAGCCGAACTCATATGCGTTTTAGGATTCTGATGTGATATGTATGGTGTGAGTTGACTAGTGTATGTGTGGGTGTGAGTTGGCTGGTATATGTGTGGTGTGAGCTGAGTGGTATATGTGTGGTGTGAGTTGACTGGTATATGTGTGGTGTGAGTTGACTGGTATATGTGTGGTGTGAGTTGACTGGTATATGTGTGGTGTGAGTTGACTGGTATATGTGTGGTGTGAGTTGGCTGGTATATGTGTGGTGTGAGTTGACTGGTATATGTGTGGTGTGAGTTGACTGGTATATGTGTGGTGTGAGTTGGCTGGTATATGTGTGGTGTGAGCTGAGTGGTATATGTGTGGTGTGAGTTGACTGTTATATGTGTGAGTTGACTGGTATATGTGTGGTGTGAGTTGACTGGTATATAAGTGGTGTGAGTTGACTGGTATATGTGTGGTGTGAGTTGACTAGTGTATGTGTGGGTGTGAGTTGGCTGGTATATGTGTGGTGTGAGTTGACTGGTATATGTGTGGTGTGAGTTGACTGGTAAATGTGTGGTGTGAGTTGACTGGTATATGTGTGGTGTGAGTTCACTGGTATATGTGTTGTATGAGTTCACTGGTATATGTGTGTGTGAGTTGACTGGTATATTGTGGTGTGAGTTGACTGGTATATGTGTGGTGTGAGTTGACTGGTATATGTGTGGTGTGAGTTGACTGGTATATGTGTGGTGTGAGTTGGCTGGTATATGTGTGGTGTGGGTTGTTTGTCATATTTGTGACGCCAAATTTCATATTTTTGGTCTGAATCAGCCCTGTAGCGTGAAAATTTAACAGGGGGGCCAGGCATTCTACAGCAGGGGCCAGGAAATAGCAGGGGGGGGGGGGCCAGGTAATACATTTTACTAAGTAGAACAAATAAGCAGGGGGTCAGACAAAACGCAGGGGGGACCCGGCGCCCCTGCCCCCCCCGCACGCTACGGGCCTGGTCTAAATCAAACGTCATATGTGATGTGTGAGTTTAATATCATATGTGGTGTGAGTTGACTGTCATGTAGATGGTCGGACTTCGATTTCATATCTGTGGTGTGAATCGAATGTCGTATTTGTCGTGTGATCCAAATGTCATATGTGTGATGTGAGTCAAATTTCAAATGTGTTGTGTGACTCGAATGTCATATATATTGTCTGATTTATTTTCATTTGTGACGTTTGAGGTAAATGTCATTGGTAGTGGTGTGAGATAATTGTCAATCTTTGCCCTGAAAAATATGTAAAAAATTTGTTCCTTGAAAAAAAAAACATTCATCTGGTGTCATATCACCAGATGGCTCTCATTTCACATCCATACCACGAGCCAAGTTAGTCCATACCATAAGCCGTTAGTTTTTTAAATCATTAGCAGGACAACCAAAAACCTAACTTGGATGAGAATACGAGATCACCATTAACAATGATTTTGTTTTGTGGTCAGTGTCATATTTTGTGTCTGTCCGCGAATGACGTAATTCTTGTTCCTATTCTCTCTCCTCTGGCTAGGTCAACGATTCTTCGGGGATCCTGTTCCACTCATGTGAAAAATTCCCTGAACCTTTCACCATAGTGACCACAACCAACCTAGTGGACCTGATATTTCATTCCGATCATGTTGGAACTGCCGCAGGATTTCACGTACGTTACGAAGGTATAAAACAACAGTTTTTGAAATTACAATACATGTTATCGTTGTTGTTTGTTTTACAAAAGCCGTTAAATATTTGTGTTTATTACTTGTAGTCGAATTCTAGACGGTGTGAGTTTATTTAGATATTTTCAGTTTGTCGACATAAAACTACGACTCATGGTTCGTCACTTAAAAGACATAAGCGGACCGTCACTATTGAAGAGTGTTCAAATTATTGATTCATTTAAAGATATGCTTGACACACAAACTTTGATTATCACCTATACACATTAAATATGGTTATTGTCGACACACTTGGTTTGGACAAAAAAAATTTAGCTAGACTATGTAACAAAAAAAATATTATAATAACCTTTAAAAAAATGAATTAAGGGTCATTCCATGTCAACTCAACCAGTTTTTTGACAATTGTTCACCCGACCCTCTCAGATCTTTTTGAAATTTTTATGGTTTGTGATACATTCAAATTTGAGTAATTCCTGAAAATTTCAGACCATTTAGTCAAAAACTTTCCGAGATATGATTTTTTTAAAGTTTTAAGGGTAGTCGCGAGTGCGCGTGACATTTACATTTTTGCGATATTTGAACGTGAATATTTCAAAAACTAAAAGAGGTATCAGGCTGAAATTTTCAGTATTTACTTATTGTTTTATCGTGAGTTGAATGATGTATTTATCTTAAGTGTAACTTGCACAAAGTATGCCCTAAAAAATTCCAAACATTGCACTTCAGACAGTTTTCATCAATATTTGACCCGATATAGCCAAGAACCTATAATACAGGAAATGATGTTTGTTATACAATTAATAAGTACCATATATGTGTTTATTATTTTGATAGAGAATTCATGTTAATCAATAATAGTGTACTCATGGTGGGCCCTTTTTAGCATCATGGTCGCCCATTTTTGCACGCATTGCGACCCCCAGATGACCATGTGGACAGTAATGCACACTTTTCATATTTTGCACACTTGTTTACCTTGACATGTACTAGCTATGGTGAAAATTTCATGTGGTTGTCTTAATCCCTTCTTGGTGAAAATCTGCATGAAATTGCATGATTTATACACTATTACTGAATATTGCGTAGCGAATATTTCAAAAACTAGAAGAGGTATCAGGCTGAAATTTTCAGTATTTACTTATTGTTTTATCGTGAGTTGAATGATGTATTTATCTTAAGTGTAACTTGCACACAGAATGCCCTAAAACATTCCAAACATTGCACTTCAGACAGTTTTCATCAATATTTGACCATGCACGCTACGGGCCTCATTAACGTGTATTATGGTAAATCAGCATAGCAATGAAATGTCAATCAAATTTTATGAAAAAATACAGTTAGTTTTAAGTTACAAAATCAAATTACAGATTGTTTGTTTTTATCAACCATACAAGCAACCATGCAAGGCGGATTCTGTGTGCAAGTTACACTTAAGATAAATACATCATTCAACTCACGATAAAACAATAAGTAAATACTGAAAATTTCAGCCTGATACCTCTTTTAGTTTTTGAAATATTCACGTTCAAATATCGCGAAAATGTAAATGTCACGCGAACTCGCTACTACCCTTAAAACTTTAAAAAATCATATCTCGGAAAGTTTTTGACTAAATGGTCTGAAATTTTCAGGAATCACTCAGCTTTGAATGTATCACAAGCTATAAAAATTTCAGGAAGATCTGAGAGGGTCGGGTGAACACCACTGGTTGAGTTGACATGGAATGACCCTTAATTCAAAAAATACTAAAAGTAAAAAAAAAATATTTTTAGAAATATATATTGACTTAATAGAAGTGTGATCGTTTATATCGATTAACTAATATTTTACGCTCAAATTTTATATTTAACCAATATAATTTCTTTATATATATATATATATATATATATATATATATATATATATATATATGTATTTGTATAATCTAAACCTAAGGAATAAAATTTTGCTTTTAGTACATTTTAAGTTTTTTTTCATTATTATTTTAATTTTATAATTTTTAGTCTTGAAAAATTAGCTCCCCACCCCTTTGCTATGGTCAACTATCCACACATATGTATTACATTTATATAATGTATAGAAACTATACTAAATCTATTTTACTTTTATGCTCGTCTCATCCTGACCAACTATTGTAAAGCATGATATTGGGCGCCATCCTGAGGTGCAAAACCTTTTGCTGAACTTTATATTCTAATTATGACTGCAGCTATGGAAATATACATTTTTCTTTATAACAACTCCAACGGCCAAATGTTGTGACCCCTGCTCTTATCGGTGAGTTTTTGAGACATCCAATTCTTCTTATATGGAGTCCATCTAGGGCTACCGTGAGTTGCATCAGCTCGATTTTTTTCGTGTTCTGACCAACCAATACGATGTCGTCACTCTCTTTGACGGAAGCGTTGTAATGTTTATAAATAGATTTATTTTACCGGTCACTAGCCTGACAAGGTGGGAGTTTATTTTTTAATCTGACAGTTCACAGTTTAGATAACCAGACACAGAAATTTAAATGAAAGTCTTTAAATACACATAAAAAAATCCCCACCCCTTTCCAACACGTCACGTTAAAAATATCAGAGATCCAGATACTTGAATCGCTCAGTTTTAAGAAACATGTTACACAGCCTCTACAGTTCCTCCAAAGTTATTTGCATCACAAGTAATGAAGATTTTTTTGTTTAGTGGATAGAACAGAAATATGCGGAATGGTAATCACTTTTCGGACCAGGTTAATAATACATTTTAGAATGACACACACAAGATTAAAACATAACGATAAGCTGATGATAATTTTCGTATACAGGTAAATGTGAGGGTGACGTGCAGAGCAACTCTGTCCTGGTGACCCCGAACTATCCCCTCGCACCGCCTTTCCCCGTCACTTGTCGTTGGCGAGTGGGATCAGAAAACTTCAAGTCAATTTACATAGAGATTGTTGACAAAGCAAAGTTGACCGACTGTAAAACCGCTGCAGTTGAGGTATTGTTCATTGTTGACATATTTATATATACCGTATTTCCCCGATATGTAATTAAGGCCTGAAGAGGTAGATAGTTTAGTAGAGACTAACAGGGGTCGGCAGGCGGTTATACTGATAAAGGTGGGTATGTACGAAACTTTGAAATGGATGAATAGGTAGTTATGGCTGACAGAGGTGTAATAATAGGTAAGAGCTGATAGAGCAATAGAAATCAATCTTTTTTTAAAACTCACATTAAAATATACATTACCAGGGCCGGTTTAACCACTAGGTGAACAAGGGAGGCGAATTTCTATGAGGTGGTGGGCACAAAAGAATGTACAAAGTACCGTTAGCTCTGCATATCATTTGATTATTACTAACATGTCGTATGCTCTGCATATCATTTGATTATTACTAACATGTCGTATGCTCTGCATATCATTTGATTATTACTAACATGTCGTATGCTCTGCATATCATTTGATTATTACTAACATGTCGTATGCTCTGCATATCATTTGATTATTACTAACATGTCGTATGCTCTGCATATCATTTGATTATTACTAACATGTCGTATGCTCTGCATATCATTTGATTATTACTAACATGTCGTTAACTCTGCATATCATTTGATTATTAATAACTTGTCGTTAGCTCTGCATATCATTTGATTATTACTAACATGTCGTTAGCTCTGCATATCATTTGATTATTACTAACATGTCGTATGCTCTGCATATCATTTGATTATTACTAACATGTCGTATGCTCTGCATATCATTTGATTATTACTAACTTGTTTTGGATATTCCTGACGACCAAAGAGTTAGCCAATTACCTACACGTTCATAATTCAGGTACAAAGCGTGACGGACAGACGGACATTATCTGAAAGACTGTGTGTATCCCGGGCCCGGATGTCTGTGGGTCGGCCAGTGACGTTGATCTACAACTACACGGACTCAGACTTCTGGTGGGGCAGAATTCAAATCAATTTCTCAAAGCTAATGGGTAGGTAACATTTTAAAAATAAAGGCACAAAACAAAAGCTTCTTAACTCCCCTTGCTTCATTCAGGGCCCGTTTTAATGAAGCATGTGGCGACCCCTGTGAGTGTGTTTATTAGATTTAAAAAAAAAAGATGCGATGGGCGGGTGCCAGGCCTAACATACTCGTCACATGGAAAAGCAACGTTAGCGCTTGTCAGGGTGCCTGAGAAAAAGTAATTGTGTGGGGGGAGGGGGAATTAGGGCGCAGAAGCCCCCCCCCCCACCAGTTCCAAAAACGTTTTACTGGCCCGATATTTCATGACCTTGACAGCGTATTAGCCAAAGACCCACACACCGAAATTTACCTTTAAATAGGGCCCCCAAATATAAATTTCCCTAGGGCCCAAAACGTCATAACGGATCTCCGTCTTTTTTATTTTTCGTTGTTTTTTTTTTAAAGAAAATAAATGAAATACTGATATGAAAACTGTCGAGATCAATACAGATTTTACTGTACATTTAATTGAAACAAAAATGATATAGCCTATCTCAGGGGTCGGCAACCTTTTGAGACGGAAGAGCCAAAAGTTATAATTTACAATTTTCTCAGTTTTTAAAGAGTCACTCAAATTGTTGTTTCAATATTATGGTATTTGATTAGGATTAGGTATATAAATTTGATTTTTGATTTTAAAAAAAAATGGCTTTAAATACGAAATAATATTTATTCATATAAAAAATTTAAACTTTAAATAAATGATTCTAATAGATCGCTACAATAGTTACATCAATGTGAGCATTGGCCTGGCATGCTTTTTGAAAGTTTGATTAAATCTGGCTCATAACTTGTTATTTTCAGTTTCAAGTACGCCTCTATATTTTTTTTGTTAGCTTCTTACTTGACATTGTATTATATTCATTCAAGAGAACGCTTGCTTGCACGACTATGTTGACCCAATGATCTCCAGCACTCCAAATGCCAACTTCTTCACCTCACTGTAGCACTGGGGAAGACTCTTCCATGCGTCAAATATGAAGACCTCAACTAGCGGTATTTCTGTTTGAGCTGTCCACTTGTGCAGCGCAACTTGCTTGCTTTTCTGGACCTCTGACTTTTCTAACTTGCTCTTGAGTTCTTTGAAATCCATCAATTGCATTTGAATCGAACCGGCATCTATTCCAAATTGCTCAATGTTGATCTCATTTGTATTTGCATTGAGAGAATTGAGAGGATTAAATATGAACACCAGAGTACTTGCATTTGTTTTGAATTGCTTAAATCACTCAGTGAATCTATTCTTCATTTTGTTTATAGTCATACTAAAGTAATTCGTGTCAATAGTTGTTTTTTTTTAAATAGCAAGGCGCTTTCTGTATAATTTATATTCTTTGGTGCTTTATACGATGATATATTATAACGTAAGATTTGTTGAATTCCTTAACTATCTCGATAAATTGAATCCAAATATGGTTTACTGGACTTACAAGTCTTCTGAAAACACTAACTGCCTCAGATTTTCTAAATGATTTAATTTACCGTCCATGGTCATTGCACTATCGGCTATGGTGGAGATGAAAGAAGGGCACCATAAAAACCATCACATTAGTGGTTTATAGGTTCTGAGAGATTTCATCTCATCCTTATAGGGACTTCATACACCTTACTACAGGTCTTCGACAAAAAGAAATAATTTATTTTCGAAACAAACCATTTCTTCAAGCATGGCATAGGTTGGGTTTCCTTTTCCTTGGAGTTTTACATTTAGCTCATTTAGTTTCTTTGTGATATCCTCCATGAAGTTGAACTTTTGCAGTCCTTTGTTTCTTCCAATTCAGGATGGACAATGCCTTTTCCATTTAGAATTTTCTTTTTATGTTACTCAAGCAAGAAGCAAAACGTTTCAATACGTTATCCCTGGAAGGCCATCGCACTTTGTGGAAGGCATCAATTCGTCATCGAAAGAGCCGCAACTTGACATCGAAAGACCCGCATGCTGCTAGCAAGCCGCAGGTTACCGACCCCTAGCCTATACCAATGCTCGATGTGCTCATTTTTTTGGACAACACTGAAACTAAAAATAAATAGCGTGGATGGCGGTTGAAAGTCGTACGGAATATATATTTTGATATTATTATTGATACTTAGACATTTTAAAGTAAGCAAAAACTGTAAAAAAAAAAAAAAAGATAGTTATCAATTTATTTTTTTTTTATTTTTACTGAGTGCACTATTAAATCGTACAGAAATAATTTAATTACAATAGTCAAACCAAGGGCCGTTTTAAGATCATCGTAAGCCCTAGGCACTTTCAAAGTCGTAGTCTCTCCCCAACTTCATTTTTAATTTTGCAAGAATGCACCCCGGGCCTGACAGGGGCCCCGCAATTTACATGGTCTAATAAAAAGTAATAGTTGTTATTGTAAACAAGCAATTTAAGTCTTTTCCGTTTCGGACAAAGGACATTTTATAACATTTTAGAGAGGGAAGTAATCATGTTGAATAACTGTTACAAAAATAAATAATGATTACGCCCCTTTGATTAGCTTTTATTATTTATATTTAAAATATTAGCAAAAACGGTCTCTTAAAAACTCTTATATTCAAGGTCCAATCGCGAAATGAACTTTTGATGTACACTTGGCAGGCCAAGACCTACAAAATGATATATACATCATGGGTCTAGGACTTATGGTTGCTGAGATATAGGGCGCTCCATTATTAATATAGCTTATATAGTAAAAAAACGGTACTTTATAAGGCCCCTTTTACGGCCCTGAGAGGTCAGATCGCGAAATGGAAAAAAGTCATTTCTTGGCAGGCCAAGACCTACAAAATGATATATACATCATGGGTCTAGGACTTATGGTTGTTGAGATCTAGGGTGATGACAGACAGACAGACAGACAGACAAAACGGGGACAAAAAATTAAAAGAGGGGCCTAGTAAGCATCCGTTTAATTGGGCCCCGTAATTCGCAAGGCCGGCCCTGTTTCGCTAGATCGTATCAGACATGATAAGTTCACAATGAACGGTTGAGACGTTTCACATCTTATAACATATTGTACACATTTTAAAATTTAATTTGTTCATTTTTCAAAATTGTAACGGCTAAAAATAGTTCCAAGGGAGTTAATTTATATATACTAATGCACTATATATCAAAATTTTTATACAATACGCCATATTCATATTTTAGACACCATCAATTTATTTCATTGATCTAGAAATTTAATAATTGGCCAGATATTAGACATCGCTTCCTGATCCATTCGCTCATTAATAAAATTGTTAAGCAAATCAAATTGTTTAACTTGAGATGTTTAATAATGGCTACATTTTCAGATGATTATGATGCGAACGAATATGACGCCAAATTAGATATTTTAACCCAGAGAAGGCTATGGAGTCAGATTCCGTATTAATACCATACCCTGTCATTAAAACCTTTCCTTCATTAAACAGCTATAAAACTGCATTAGAAAAAAGACGGAAAACTCAGCAGTCGCAACCTCCAAGTGAATCCACATTGTTAGTTCCCAGACATGAATACCCGAAGAAATCAATAAAAACCTTCCAGTTCTGGTAAGGTCCAGCCTTCTGATACTACAAGAAATCAATATATTCCTTATAGCAATATTAAAGACAGTAGATCAAGTAAAACGTGTATCGCAGCCACAATAGAAAAGCCAAGTACCTCAAAAAATAAAGATTCTGTCTTCACTTTTGGTCAGTCTACTCTGTCTTTGAAACAAGATGGTGCTGAGCGGTTGACTAAGCAGACGAAGCAACCTGAATGTAATGATAGTGAGACGGATAAACAATCTCGAGATAGAAAGCAGCTTGACGATAAAAGAGAAATTGCAGAAACTTGAACAGAAGGGAAGGAACCATTTCAAAAAAGGAATGTATTCGCGCGAATGGATAATGTGGATGGCCCTTTGAGCTTTTTTAGACGATGCGTCAAAGAGCGTCTGCTTGTGAGAGTTGTAACAAGAGGTGCAGTCCTTGTTAGAGGAATCTGTAGAGGCTGCATCGTAGCATTTGAGACAAGTATTTTAATATGGCTCTGATAGACGAGGATGAAATTTACAGAAGGCCTGCTAGTTTGGGAAAAATTCGAGCACGAAGATCTCAAAAACTGAGTGCTGCACAATCTGTTTTATTAAAAGAAAGAGAAGACTACGTAAAGAAATGGAAGGAAAAGCAAACCTGTACAAATGTAGACGTCACTAGCAGCAGTATGCAAGCATTAAATCTTCTGTCTTTACTAATTCCCCCCAGCGAGAATCAACCTGCGACATCTAGGTTGTGTCAAGATGTTAAACCTGAAACTGTAGACAATCTCAGCATAAACGTTGAAACAGACCCAAGTGCACCTTGCAGTTTAACGGTATATAGTTCAAGTAAAAAAACATGCTCCTGTACAACAGAAGAAATCACAAAGACTTGTTAGTGTGTATGAAGGAGTCAAAACACCATTTTCTCCATTTGAAAGAGAAGCATTGCTGCTGGGTATTCCAGATGAAAATGTGACAATAAGACATGTGAATCAGTTGTTGGTTCGAGGTGATAATGTAGTGTCTGTATCTATAGTTGATGATGTGTAGATCTACTTTGTGGACTTGAACGTCTTTTAGGGACAATTATTATTTGACTTTTTTTTAAATATGAATTTCAACTGAAGTGATTTCGATGTCCAGGAGTCAGTGCCTTCATGTAAATATGTCACTTTCATTAAAGGAAAAAAATAAATTCGTTGGCATTAAAAAAAAAAATGTTTAACTTCTATGTGTTGACATTGTTGGCGTCAGGTTCGTTTTAAGGTCATCGTTGGCTCTTCCCTACTTCATTTTTAACATATTTTAAGAGTGCACCCGCACTTCTTTGCGATGTGTAATGTAAATAAACTTTCCGCTTCCGCATTAATTATTCTATGCAGACTCTATGCAGTGATGACGTAGTAATTCCGGTGCTACACCATGCGCTTCGCATTCGTTGTTTATCGTCGTTAATCGTGTGTCGTGTGTTTCTTTTTCCTAACAAAATTTTTAAAAGTGACGAAAGTACTTTTACCTGATGGATACAAGAGGAAACACGAGAGTGGCTTTGAGAAGCGGAAGAAAAAGGAGGAGAAAGAAAAAGCATTGAGCAGTCTCAGCAGAGACATTGATTGCATTACTGGTAAAACTAGTAATACTAGTGATAATGACACTTCATTTACTTCTTCGGCCAAAATGTACACCAACAATCCCGCAATACCAAAAATACTGATTCCGAACTGTGCTGAAAAAAAGTGAAACAACCGAAATAATTGTTACAAAGGAAAACTTACCTGCAAATTATGTTATGGGTCATGCTTAAGCTGCTGTGTTGGATTTTCCTACAGACTCAGACTGTATAAAAGGGTCAGTAGGAGATGCCGGTTTGGAGCATGAGTTGCATGAGAAAGAATACAGTTATTCAAGTGATCCAGCTGACTGGTAGATAACAGCACATCTAAGAAGTTATTATGCTGAACATCTTCCTTCACAAAATTTGGAGTCAGATTTTACATTAAAGGGTACACTGTTTGGTGAAAAGATCAGATATGCACGCAAAAAAAATTTTGCTAGAACGTTAACACCTTGAAAAGTCCGTAGTGCCTACTGTGCCTAGTTAATAGAGCGGCCCTGGTCAAACCTGTGCCATATGTTTGCTAGTGTTTTAACAGCCAAAGATGTATGTGTAGTTGTCAGTTGCAGGGAACAGCTGGCACAGTATTGTTTGTTTTACAGACCCGGCACATTGTGATGACAGTTGTTTGTTTTTAAAGACCCGGCACATTGTGATGACAGTTGTTTGTTTTACAGACCCGGCACATTGTGATGACAGTTGTTTGTTATACAGACCCGGCACATTGTGATGAGAGTTGTTTGTTTTACAGACCCGGCAAATTGTGATGACAGTTGTTTGTTTTACAGACCCGGCACATTGTGATGAGAGTTGTTTGTTTTACTGACCCGGCACTTGGTGATGACAGTTGTTTGTTTTACAGACCCGGCACATTGTGATGACAGTTGTTTGTTTTTAAAGACCCGGCACATTGTGATGACAGTTGTTTGTTTTACAGACCCGGCACATTGTGATGACAGTTGTTTGTTTTACAGACCCGGCACATTGTGATGACAGTTGTTTGTTTTTAAAGACCCGGCACATTGTGATGACAGTTGTTTGTTTTACAGACCCGGCACATTGTGATGACAGTTGTTTGTTTTACAGACCCGGCACATTGTGATGAGAGTTGTTTGTTTTACAGACCCGGCACATTGTGATGAGAGTTGTTTGTTTTACTGACCCGGCACTTGGTGATGACAGTTGTTTGTTTTACAGACCCGGCACATTGTGATGACAGTTGTTTGTTTTACAGACCCGGCACATTGTGATGACAGTTGTGCGTTCGACTCTTGCGAAGTGAAATTACTTGACGAGGCCTTCCAGTACAAATGTTACTGTGACCGGAAGTCTGGCTCATACAAGTGTAGTCTTCAGTCTCAATGTGTGGTAGATACGTGCTTAAAAGGCGAGTGAGAGCCTTGATAGATAGATAGATAGATAGATAGATAGATAGATAGATAGATAGATAGATAGATAGATAGATAGATAGATAGATAGATAGATAGATAGATAGATAGATAGATAGATAGATAGATAGATAGATAGATAGAGAAAGAAAGAAAGAAAGATAGATAGATAGATAGATAGATAGATAGATAGATAGATAGATAGATAGATAGATAGATAGATAGATAGATAGATAGATAGATAGATAGATAGATAGATAGATAGATAGATAGATAGATAGATAGATAGATAGATAGATAGATAGATAGATAGATAGATGTCAGCCTTACGAGTTGCTTGGTGTTCAAATGATCGACTTTTTTATTACCTTAAACAAAGGTGAAAAGAATAAGATGTGTCCTTCTGGTCCAAGAGAAAAACCAGTGTTGAAATGGTCCTCATCACAGCAGTCAGGGCTGCTGTCACAACAGTCAGGGCCCTTGTCACAACAGTCAGGGCCCTTGTCACAACAGTCAGGGCCGCTGTCACAACAGTCAGGGCCCTTGTCACAACGGCCAGTCTGTGCTCCCGGGGGAGAGGATCTCTTGTCAAATCTGGAGTCAGTCTTGAGTGGAAATCAAGAGCGTGGGTTGGTTTGTATTTACACTTTGAATCTCTGGGCGGACGTACAATTGACATCTCTGGGTAGACGACAAGTGACATATCTGGGTAGCAGAGCAAGTAATGGGTCACTGAGCATGACCCATGACCCATATGACCCATCAAGTTCTTGACCAGGACCCATCATGACCCATGACCCATTGAATGTTGTTATTTTCAAGATGGCGGCCGTCGCAATAGAAACCATTTTGAAATTTTTAAAAAATCGCGCGAAGACGGGTTTTTTTTTAGGGTCGGGCGGAACATTCACCCATGACCCATCCAATTTTGCGACCCATTTGACCAATTGACCCATTACTTGCTCTGCTGGGTAGACGACAACTGACACACGTTATCTAACATGGTCGAGCGGTAGAGCGCTGGACTGTCAATTTGTGGTTTTAAATCTCCAATCAGAACCTGTGGAGTTTGTTTTTCTGGTCATTATCAAAGTTCCCTTCATGTCTCCCGTGGTGCCTCTTTGGCCTTTGCACTATCGGCGTTGGTGAAGAAGAAAGAAGTGCAAAGTGCAAAAAACAGTCCCATAGTGGCTTATAAGATCTAACATGGACTTTGCATTCGTGGTTCATTTGCTCTAAGATATAGACCTATCATCCTTACAGGGACTTTACATATCTAAGGGGGGTGATATGGAGGCTCGCTCTGGTTGGTAATCCTATCTGCAGGCTGCAGGTGACTGGTTCCATACCCGGCGTTGCCAGTCTACTACCTATGAGTAACCAATGTCTTACGTAATGAAGCCTCTAATGCAGGTCGGTCACCTGTCTATCTTCCATTGCAATCCATAGCCATTGCATTTTCGGCTACGGTGGGTATGAAAGAAAGGCTTCGCACACACAAAAAAACACCCCAACAATGTATTTTTAAACATGAGCATCTCATCATTATGGGGTATTTAACTCATAGCTAGAATTCATTTCGTCTACTGAATTTTTGAACATTTATTTTGCAGCACAAAGGAGACTAACCTACTCACTATTCTAATCAGTTTGGCTGATTTATCTGGCAAGATTGGGCACCAGTCCTTCTACGTGGGCGACGTTCTACTGCTGGCGGACATGCTGGAAACATTAACACTTTATGTGGAGAACGTCACTGACATAGAGAATGGTATCTCTGTTCCTTGTCTTCAGGTCGGTAGTCCCAGAACAATAACATCTGCTTATCATATACAGAGGCGTTCTAATGGTGAACCATGCAACAGCCTAGCCCCCCCCCACCCCCACCCCCCCGCCACCCTTTCGAATTTTTTTTTTTTGCCTGTCAAAGTAAAAGCTACGGGCTAAATTGTCTTGAAAGTTGAGGATTACTTTTTAAAGGGGTCGAATATATGCAACCGGTTGCCTTGAAATCATATAATGCCTAGCCGCCAACCTCCCCCCCCCCTCCTTCCCATTTACCTTTGCTCCAAAAACGTAAAAATGTGAACACACACACAACATTCATAACTCTCTATTTTTATAGATTGATATATCGATTGGTTTAATGAACGATTGATCAATAGATAGAGTAACGTTTAACACATAGATATTGGATAAAGAGCAGACTCCAGTTGATAGCCTATCTTTTAATGAGCCTTGTAACACATTATTTCCCTATTTCCGACAATAGAAATATCTCTGTTTTTTTTTCAATAACATATACCACCAAACTTACATTACCAGTTTTTCTTACTTATTTAGCTAATGGACAAAATATTAAAAATGTAAGCATTTGTCTTCTATTTCGTACATCCATTGTATATTTGATTAAATAATCGTAGTAACTCCACATTCTATACTTTACTTACAGCACTTTATGCACATAGTGAACGATCTTGTTGGGGAAAACGCTACCAACCTTCTAAGGCAAAACAAATTAGTAAGTGTTTCTTTATATGCTAGAAGTACTCTAAGCTACGCACATCTGGAGGAGTAAAGAGCTGCTCATGAGTATGTCGAATAACCGAGTGTGCTGACCGATGGCGATTAGGTTGTGACCCCGTTTTGGTATGCAGTAGGTCAACGGGCTCAGATCGCTGCGAGTCCAGTCACCTACTCGCTACGGTGGAAATTAATTGCTGGCCCATTAGAGATATAAATGATTGCCAATTACAGATATAAATGATTGCCCATTCCAGATATAATTGCTAGCCCATTAGATATATAAATGATTGCCCATTACAGATATAAATGAGTGTCCATTAGAGATATAAATGATTGCCCACTAGAGGTATAAATGATTGCCCATTACAAATATAAATGATTGTCCATTACAGATATAAATGAGTGTCCATTAGAGATATAAATGATTGCTCACTAGAGATATAAATGATTGCCCATTACAAATATAAATGATTGCCCATTACAGATATAAATGAGTGTCCATTAGAGATATAAATGATTGCCCACTAGAGATATAAATGATTGCCCATTACAAATATAAATGATTGCCCATTACAGATATAAATGAGTGTCCATTAGAGATATAAATGATTGCCCACTAGAGATATAAATGATTGCCCATTACAGATATAAATGATTGTCCATTACAGATATAATTGATGGCCCATTACAGATATAAATGATTACCGATTGGTAAAATAAACGACAGCACTTTAGTGGTACAAATGCCATCCACTAGTGTTATGCTAATCTTAATTCAAAACTTATTTTTACAAACATAAAAGATAGAACTTTACAAGAGTGCACGACTCCAATTTATTTTTTTACGGATGGTCTTTCGGTGAGGCTTTCGACTGTCCCGGGTTCAATCCTTGCTGAGAAACTAGGGATTTTTTTCAGGTCTTTGCGAATGTCCCCAAGTCCTCTCAGCTTAAATGGGTTCCTGAATTTAGTTGTACGTCTCCTGTGTGCCCCCCCCAATGGACATTGCACTCCCTGTTATAATAAGGGATACACTAAGGACGCTACAGATATCGCCCCATCTGTGGTTTATAGTGTCTTATGATAAACAACCTGTCCTTATAAAGGACTTACCAATAAGACGGTATTGCACATGAGCCCCCCAGAGAATTGATCCTTAAAAAGACTTGTGAGAATAAGTTTTTCTCACCAGCAAAATTTCAAAGTTAAATGGTTAGATGAAAACACAGCAATAGTCTTATAATACTTTAACTTGAAATGAACCAATGGTGTCCGCACATTGTTTGTTTTTTTTCCTTCTTTCAGATGCCCACCTTTAGGAATTCAATTTCACGCCTGGCTGCACAGATCATCAGCTGCACGCCGACATTTACCCGAAATATCATCCAGAAGAGTTTTTCCAACAAGACCTTCCCTTTAAAAGATATTATGCTATCCCATGTAGGTGAGTGACAGCATGATTAGACTCGGAAAAACAATTACTGTGACCAATTTACCAGCCGATAACGTTCAAGCCAATTCTATGTATCAGTTACATCTGTAATGGGCAATCATTTATATATCTAATGGGCTAGCAATTATATCTGAAATGGGCAATCAACTTTTCTAAATTTAGCATCCAATAATGTTAACAACCATTTGTAACTCCGTATCGTTTGTAATATTGTTTCAGATCTCAGAATATTTGACCTGACGATTGAAGGAAATATTCAAACAGAAACTTTTCAAATCTTAAATTTCCCAAAGAACTTAAGCTATGTTTCACCAATTACAGGTAGACTTAAGTTATATTTCACCTCACACGGGTAAACGTAAGTTATATTTCACCACATACAAGAAGATTTCTTAAAAAACTCACTTTTCTTAATGTTTGTGAGAACGGATATTTTGAAGAAAGTATTGTAAGTTTCCCGACACAAGTGTCAATTATAATCTAGATAGACAAATCAGTCTGGGTTTGCCCCAATATGACATTCAGTAAAATTTGTTAAACGAGTTTCAATGTAGTTTGGGATCTTTGAATAACTGCAATTTAACCAGAGAACGTTGCATTATTCACATATAGACAAATAGACAGAAAGATAGTAAGATAGACAGACAAACAGATAGACAGAGGGATAGACAGACAGACAAACAGATAGACAGACAGATGGTAAGATAGACTAAGAGGCAGAAAGACAGACAGATAGATAGACAGATATATAGTCAGATATATCGACAGACAGACACATAGTAAGATTGACAGAGTGACAGACATATAGATAGACAGATAGATAGATAGATAGATAGATAGATAGATAGATAGATAGATAGATAGATAGATAGATAGATAGATAGATAGATAGATAGATAGATAGATAGATAGATAGATAGATAGATAGATAGATAGATAGATAGATAGATAGATAGATAGATAGATAGATAGATAGATAGATAGATAGATAGATAGATAGATAGATAGATAGATAGATAGATAGATAGATAGATAGATAGATAGATAGATAGATAGATAGATAGATAGATAGATAGATAGATAGATAGATAGATAAACATATATTTTTATATTTTCATGCTTGTCCACCTCTATAGTACAACGGAATCGATTGTGTGTCATCGAGTACAAAACGATTGGTCAATACTTCATGATGTCCGACAACCTCCAACCAACGTAAGTGCGGTCATTTAAATTTCTTGGAACATTAGTCGTTTATCTACAGTTCTCATTTAATACTTTCTCCCCTTTACCTTGCTCACTGGTTCATCCCAATCACTCAAGGTGGCGGATTAAGAACATTATAATTTATATTTTAAAAAAGTCCTCTGGTTGTGGACGATGCTGGGAGGGATATGAAGCTACACATACGTACTACAGTCTGGCTAATAAAGTTCTATCTCTGGCGACAGTTCAATGAACAAATTAAGGACACACATATTTAATAGTATATTCATAGTGAAGTTGAGTTAATGCCCAGTGGGACACTAAAAAGCCGCATTTCAACTTGAGGTAGTTATCAAATGAGCTTTTTTTAAAAAAAAATTTCTAACAATTTAGTCATCAAAAGAGAGTATAGGTTGGATTGAAAATATCAAGGCGTCTGTGTGTTGCTGTTTTTTAAAGTATAAAAATATGATCAGAGACAATGTTATGGCAAGTCAAACTAGGTGGCCTTTGTTGGGACTTTCATTTTTACCCAATACTATAAAATAAAATTTTAAGCTTATTCCCACATTCTGTCAGGCTTACATTTTACATTCTGTCAGGCCTACATTTTACATTCTGTCAGGCCTACATTTTACATTCTGTCGGGCCTACATTTTACATTATGTAAGGCCGCCTTATTAATTATGTCAGGCCTACATATGGTAAAAGACCCGCACAAAGGAAAGGTAATCTGGTAACTTGTCAGGAGGTCGAACTCAGGTGACAAACTTTAGGTACGGGGGTTGGGAGGTAGGGGGGGGCGGGGGTAAGATCTACAATCGACAATTATTTTTATTTCAGAAATTTTCAATTGATTTTTTATTTATATTGTTGTTGTTTTGTTTTACGTGCTGTAAATGTCACGAAAAGCAGCAACAAAAATTCAAAAGTACTTTTTCCCTCAGACACTTGAATGAACCTGTTGATTTGATGAGCAGCGTATTGTCAGTGTCATTAATAGACAATAGTGAAAGTGAATTTAACGCTCTGAATGAGACCATACAGCTAGTCTACAAGTCTAAAGTAAGTATTTGTTATCTAGGATGACGAGGTACATTTACTGCACATTCGTTTGGGATTCATTTTTTTGCATTTCGATAAATTGCGTCGAATGTTGTTGTTTCAACCATTCCCATTGGCACCCCGCCCCCCTCCCCTCTTTTCATTACCTTACGTCAGAACACTCCCAGGTCGCCAACCAGCCTCCATTTTTCAAAGCCTCGTCTTTGTCCGTCAACAAACACCCTTCCCTAAAAAATCTAACACACAGCGGAGTAGCATGGGTATCGGCCGCCCAGGGCGGAAGACGATTTTGCCGCCCTCTCATTTAGGTATTTCAATTTAATCTATACATTTTTGCCGCCCCCCTAAAAAGTAATAAAAAGTGCCGCCCGGTGCGGACCGCACCCACCGCCCCCCCCCAGGTACGCCACTGCTAACACAGAGTGGGGTGTTGCATTAATATGTTCCATAGTGTTGAGTTGTTTGATGAACATACGTTTTCCATTTTGTTCTATACTACTTCTTATTTCCAGGATAGTTTGAGTAATTGGAACACCACATGTGGCTACTTGAACTTATCATTGCTGTAAGTACTAGTAGGCAGTGTTCAACAATGTTAGTAAATAGTACAACACGTTGCAGTCATCTCATAGCTGAGTACGCTATTGGTACTAATCACCTTACTCATATGATGTTGACCGCCCCCCCCCACACACACACACACTCAAGGAAGATTCGTAGATTTAGTTTTAAAAATAATTAGCACTGATAGAATATTTAATTCGTTCTTAGTTTTAAATGTAGTCTGCACATGAAAACTGCATCAAGAAATATTCTAGACACGTCACTAATCAGTTGCAGTAATCAGGTTGGATCGGGTTTCTTATATAGCTCCACGGAAGACAGGTGGATAACCATAGGATGTGTGCTAGTAAGTCAATCAAGCTCAGAAGTTCGCTGTGATTGTGACACCCTCTCAGATTTTGGAATTCTGGGATATCCACTTGAACAGGTTATTAAAAGACAGACAGATGAAAGACAGACCGACGGACAGACGAAAGATAGAAAGATAGATAGACAGTAAGATAGAGAGACATACAGATAGATAGATAGATAGATAGATAGATAGATAGATAGATAGATAGATAGATAGATAGATAGATAGATAGATAGATAGATAGATAGATAGATAGATAGATAGATAGATAGATAGATAGATAGATAGATAGATAGATAGATAGATAGATAGACAGACAGACAGACATTTAACTGATCACACGTATTTGTTCAGGTTCAGCTACAACGAAGTGAAGAAACAATTCAAATCTACCTTCGACGCATTGTTTACATCGGCTGCGTCATTACCATCCTGGCCTGTGGTGCCGCCTTCATCATGAATTATTCGTTAAGGTTAGATCAAGATATATATTTATATATATGTATATTTTAGACTAATAAGTTATTTACTGGATGTGTGGGATGAACTTGTATTTATAGTAGGTGGACGACATATACTTGACTTCCTATGGGTGTGATAAACAGATAAGTGGTGGAATGGTAGACTTATTATTCTCTTACGGTTCCCGATTGCGATATCAATATATTTATATTAGTTTTATTAATACAACTTGAGAAATTAGATTAATTCCCAAATCTGAAACAAGTCTGAAATTTTTCGATACCGATCCACATTACTGTTTCTGATTTTCCTATCCACATTACTGTTTCTGTGTTTCCGCCCCAGATTACTGTTTCTGTGTTTCTGATCCACATTACTGTTTCTATGTTTATGATCCACATTACTGTTTCTGTGTTTCTGATCCACATTACTGTTTCTATGTTTCCGATCCACATTACTGTTTCTATGTTTCCGATCCACATTACTGTTTCTGTGTTTCCGCCCCAGATTACTGTCTCTGTATTTCCGAATGCCGGTTACGATTCCAGATTATCGTTCCTTCACTTCTCCCTAGTACTTTTGACTCCACTAGTACTATAATTTTTAAAAAATGTGTTGACAGTATATTTCCTCACACACCTGATTATCAAATTCCCCTACAGTTCAGCAAATATCGAGGTACACCTACACGAGCAGTTGGAAGTGTCGTTGATCCTGTTTGAGATATCTTACATCTTGTTGTGGAGTGTCGGCGATGTCTACGGACTGCACAATGTAAGCAATCCTGAAACTTTCTGTTCTAATAATTATTTATTATTATTATTATTATTATTTATTTTAATAATATCTGAAACTATCTTGAATCACCTGATGGCAGGTAAAGATTGTTTTAAATATTGGGTACCTGGCATAATCTTAAGTAAACTTAAGTTAGTTAAAAGACCTGTTACCACCCCTGTCCGACATGCTCAATAAAGAAGGACAATTAAATGCTTATTAAGAGAATTCGTATTACTTTTCTAGTGGGTTATATTTTGAATGATATGATATATTTGCTCACTATAAGCAAAATGTTAATTGTGTCATGATATATTTCTCAACTTAAGCAGTATATTATTTAATATCATGATATATTTGCCCACCACAGGCAGTATGTTATATTGTATCATGATGTATTTGCCCACCACATGCAGTATGTTATATTGTATCATGATGTATTTGCCCACCACATGCAGTATGTTATATTGTATCATGATGTATTTGCCCACCACATGCAGTATGTTATATTGTATCATGATGTATTTGTCCACCACAAGCAGCATGTTATATTGTATCATGATGTATTTGTGCACCATAGGCAGTATGTTATATTGTATCATGATGTATTTGTCCACCACAGGCAGTATGTTATATTGTATCATGATGTATTTGTCCACCACAGGCTGTATGTTACTTTCTGAGCGCCCTGCTTCAATACACATTCATCGTGGTCTGTTTCTGGCTACTCTTCGATGCTGTCCAGCTGTATTTAAAGTATCAGAGTCCTCACCCGAAGTGCTGGCTAGTATATTTATCAATAGCCTGGGGTCAGTGGTTTATGTCGACGAATGCAGAAATATTTAATTATATCTGGTAGTTAGATATATCTAAACGTTCAGGCAAACAGAAAAACATTTGAACATATTGATAAGCAAACTAAAAATAAAGTTATGTTTTGATAGATTAAAAATAGTAGCATAGATAGAAAGTCATACATACTGCACATAATGGCATACAAAATTGACAGACAAAATAAAGGGAAAAAATGATTTCTTCTAAGTAATAAATTTCTGATGATAAATTGATTTCACGTGGCTTGTAATGAAAACTTTGAATTGGTTGGCTGTAAATTTAACATGCCAAATAATATTTTTTTTTCTATTTATAGGTATTCCGTTTGTGGCAGTCGTCTCATCGTTAGCTGCATTCAACATTTCCTACATAAATGTTCAGTTGTAAGAGAAAATTAACAAACAAATTATGAATATTTATCTACAATTGCCACCTCATTTGCTTCTATCCAGCCCCGTACCCAAGGGTAGGCACTGGGGAGCTGTGGAGTGCCCCCCCCCCGGCTTAAAAAGAAGAAAAAGAGAAAAAAATAAGGAAAAAGTATTTAAAATGAGAAGGTACCCCTTTGCTAGGTATTGGTGCCCCCCTGCTTACTTTGACCTGGCTACGGGCCTGCTTCTATCCATGACAATACATTCGAAAGCTTATGTTACATGGGAAGAAAAAAAAATTAACTGTGTTTGAATTACGTTATGTTAAGTAATTGGCAATATTTGAAACTGATATTTCAAGAGCTCAAGTAATGAACTTGAATTAAATTAAACAGTCATTATAAATAAATTATTAAATTTAAACAGAAGCTGTTTGACATATTTCGTAATAGTAACTGGATATTACAATTTTCTAATTGTGATGATCCTGGACTATATTATTATGATTTGTAATTATGCGCCGAATTAAAATATTCCAATTTTAAATGAGCTAATTCACATTTTTCGTAATCGTCATCGGATGTCACATATCAAAATGTGCAACGATGGAGTGTCGAAGAAAGGAGAGTCACTTGCACCTCGACTTCCCAGGCTACGCCGGGTATTTCAGCCATTTATAAATTAATGTAAATGTCATCAAAAATGTTAATTAAGATCAAATGCTAACGCGATGGCAAACTGGAATACTTCTATCATTAACCAGTGGCGTAGTTGTGTGGGGGAGAAAGGGGGGATTCATGCACCGGGCGCTACTCACAAAGGTGTGCCAAATGGTATATTTTACATATAATAATATATGGTTTTCAAATGGGGGGCGGCGCTAAAAAGGTATTGCGCCCCGGGCGCGAGTTTAGCTCGCTACGCCACTGTATTCAACATGCTCAACTTGAATTCATTTTTTTTAAATAATATATCGGTTTATCGGTGAACTACTTGACTAACACAGTCAACTGGACAGAACTGCTACTGGACTAACTGGGCTGATATGTTTGCACACACTGACCTTAATTGACCTCTTATACACGTCTCTTGGTCACCTGACATGTTCTCTCCAATCACACTCTACTTACTGACCCTGAATGACCATGTTCCTACTTGACATAGCACATATAATCATGCACACAATTAATATTAAAAAAATAACATTTAAAGTTAACATTTGACTAAGACAGTGACATAAACATTAATCTACAAATAAATAAATTTTAATGTTACTTCAGCTCTAATTAAAAATAAATGCAATAAAAATATTCACTATTAAATATAATATCAACTATGTCCTGTGCTATCCTATGGACAGGTGCTGGTGGAACGGACAGGCTTTTCTGAGTGCCATTCTACCTGTAGCCGTTACCTTGGCAACTGTAAGTAGAATAATCACAATGCCTAAAGTTGCGGTCATCATGTACTCACTTGGTGCAAACTATGTCGAAATTTAAATAAACAAAGTCAATATTTAGTTGTTCACGATGCTGGTTCATGGTTCCGACAATCCAGCCCCACGCAAACGGGGCGCTAACCAATCATGTGTCAAGATTTTCTATTTGTTACTAAAGTATGATTGATATAAAATGACTTGGCTATCGGTCGGTGTGTGATTTATAAAGAGGCAGTCCCAGTAGGTGTAGGTTATCAATGGCCCGATATTAGGAGGTAGGTTTCCCGCGCATATCGTAGTTCCAGAGAGGGAGGACATTGTTCCAGCAAGGAATGCCATTGTTTCAGAAAGAAATGTCATTGTTCCCATACAGGAATATCATTGTTTCACAAAAAAAAGCCATTGTGAAAAAAGGCGTTTTGAATTTGAGGAAAGCGACTAACAGCCTGCCACCAACTCTATGGGTCTGCTTTACTTCCATGCTTATGACAAATAAAGAGTGTGTCCCCTAACTAAAGCTTTGCTTGTCAGGAATGAAATGAGACAAGGTTTAAGTTATTTAAGCTTTTTTTTTTATTATCTAAGGTTTTTCTTCCATTTTGCAATTAAAAGAATAGTTAAAGGAATATATTAGGAATGATAGTTTTCACTAAGTAATTAAATACGACAATTGCTTTTTAAATTTTTAATTGGTTCTCTAAAACAACCAATTGTGATATTTTTAACCATTGCAATCACCAGACTGAAAGTTGCACATTGCACATTGAATGAAAGTTTCAAGACAATGTGCGTTTTGTGAATGCTTTCAGATTTAAACTTTCAATTTGCTGTTGTTGTTTGTTTGTTTTTTGTTTTTTCGTATTCTTTCGTGCGACTTTCTCTGCATTGATTATTTTACTCTGTGACTTCTTCATCGTATTTTTTTTTTAATTTTAGTTAAGAGCGGTGTTCGACGTGAGGAATGGAATGTATGTTGGCAAAGAAGGCGATGAAGTCAAACAAATCAGACAGTAAGTATGTGTGAAACTTCTCTCCCATTTCGAGCGAATACTAAAATGTTCACAAGTTTAAGACATTTGATGGATAAGTTAAAAGATAGACGAATGAATGTGTAGATTCATACAGAGCATGGGCTAATGCGGGGAACTTGCCCGGGGAGGGACTCCCAGGAATGATGGGGCCCGTAATAGTAGATAATTTACATTTTATTCTGTTGAGTAATTGTCGTCCTGGCCAGCGCATGGTCAGTCACGTAATGCATGACAACCGTATTTTTTATATACCAGACCAGTGGCGCAACCAGAAAAAAATGTCGGGGGGGGGGGGGTTCACATATTGAAAAAAGATAGGTTGACAGTCTTTTTAGTAACTTTATAACGTAAAATATGTATTGATGATTTGCGCCACTGTATATGACAGTGCATGCTTCATTTGTGTTATTTAAATAGCACATATGAAACTAACATTGGAATCATGTCGCATTGAACTGCATAATCTGGGAATGCTTTACGCCAGTCTGTCTGATTGAATTCGCTAAAAATATTCGTATAAACTTTTCTTTACCTAAAAATAGAAATAATTAGTTTTAATACTGCAATTCGTGGTTTAAAAATGAATTAAGTTGATAATATCTCAAGCAAAAATATATTTATGTATTTCTTTTTTTGAAAAATGTGTATTATTTAATGTGTATTATTATTTAAATGTGTACTGCCCTTTGAATATAGTCAGAGCAGGGTACTTATGTTGCAGACTTAATCATATCTCGGGGATGTCCTTGTGGAAAAAAATGTTTAGGGTTTGTGCGGCCCTTCAGCAGTCGCAGCCCTGCGCAATCACATGGTGCGACCTCTGTTAGATTCCACGTAAGGGTACATAGACATTTGATAAACATGAAAGTCAATGGAAAAATATACATATGATTAATAGTTTGATTGAGCCGTTTTTAAGGACAGGCGAACTAGTGACCCCCCCCCCTGAAAAAAGGGGCCCTTTCGAGTATTAATTCATATAATTCTATTACAAATCATGCTTATGGGGGGGGGGGGCAGCAGGTACACTCTGGCTGGAAAGATTGTTGATTGTGAGTGAATAGCTGTTTGTTTTTGTGTGATGACGTCACCACAACGAAGAGAACTTTCAGTTTTTGCTGGTTGTTATATTTTTTTGTTTCTACAGACCTGAATACTTTGGGGGCATTTTGATATTCATCACCTTCTCCATGGGGTGGACGTTCGCCTTCATAGGCTTGTACTTGTTTAAGACCAGCGGTTTCTACTTACCGGTTCAAACTTTATTTAGTATTTTCAACGCCTGTACCGGAGTGTCAGTGTTTTTAATACACGGCTTGTGTAATGCTGAGGTGAGAGGTTCCTGAAAAATGTGTTGTCAAACAGATTCCCCCCCCCCTCCTGCCATTTATATTTATGTGAGAATTTACGAGAGCAACAAATAGTTTAGTGTTTAATGATTTTTAAACCATATCATTACAATCATTTATATAAAATGCCTAAGCCCACTTATTCGAGCTAATGCTATTTCGAAACTAACCAGGCTTTAAAAAGTTGAATGTGTTTGAATACGCCATGTTTATTTTAGAAAATTTGAAAGATAGCTTATGACGTTGTAGGAACAAGTCAACAGTAGGGTGTTGTAAAAGTATTTTATTTGGATGGTGGTGTTGTAAAAGTATTTTATTTAGATAGTAGGCCTACACATGTCTCTATTATTTTTGAATTAATTAAGAGAAGTAATTGGATGTTCCAGTCGTTCTCACAATTGTAAATCTTCAAAAGATGGTTTCGCATGATATATAATGATATATGGTGAAATCGGTTTTTGTGTTACATAGGATTTTGTTTTTAACTCAAAGTTATAGAACTAATAGAAGTATTAGATGGAGCTGAAGATATCTAAAATGATTATTTTTTAATACAGTGTAAGCACTAAACAGATGATTGCGTTTGAAATGTAATGATAGTTTACATTTAAAGAAAAGCAAATTTTTTTTATGATGGATTATAAATTAAAGTTGAAATTATCGAAGTAGTCGATGGAGCTAAATAAATAAAAAAAAAGACTGATTTAAAACAGTTCCATCTATTTCTACAAAAAATGTTGCTGAGAAATTTATAACACTCAATTGTTATTTACTGTCTTCAATACTATTGGTCAATTTCGCTATTACATTTGTCAGCTTTAGCAGACTTTTCTACCAAATATTATGCTTTGTATACTATTTATTGCTGGTTTTCTACACTGCTCGAAAGGATATACAATTGTGTTGTTAATGGTTTTTTTTATCAAAATAAAATCCAAAAGGTATTACGTAAAAAATACATACACTGCGCCTTTCAGGCTCACCAAGCCAGATGAGGCCTCGGACACAGCAGAAAATATTTGACCAGCTTAGTCAATTGTTGTCTCCTTTAGGGTAAGGGTGGTGGTGTGGTGTAGAGTGCTCCACTGTTGGTCGGGGTGGGGGGGTCAAGGGCTGAGCCATGTGTGACCCTAGGGATTTTTTCAGGGCTTTTGTGCTAATTACACAATCCATTTATATATACCGAGGTTATTGAAACAGATGATTTCTACACTTCATCTGCACCAATGAGGTGCTTAACTGAACTTTATTTTTGTACAATAGTTATGGTATTTTAAAACCAGTTTGTGGAGAAACAAATCAGCGCTACACAAGAACCAACCGGCGATGGGCAGAGTCCAGGGGAACTCGGCCAACTGGATGTAGCACACGACGTACAAGACGTTGGATCCATCAAACAAGACGTTGTGGAGACAGCCCCATCCCGCGCCTCAGTGGTGACGGCCCCGCATCGCTTCTCACAGGTGAAGGCGCCAGCTCGTGTCTCACAGGAGAGTTCGCAATCTCGAGTCTCACGGGTCTCAACAGAACAGAAAGACATTGGTGTAAGTCTGGTAACAGTAATCGGCCATTGAGCTGGGGTGGGGGTGGGGGGTAGATATTGAGGTTGGAAGTTTGACCTTACACTAAACACTTAATGGACACAGAACTGAGTCAGGTCTTTAGTAGCGTTGGTTTGAGATCTATAAGTAGCTTCCACATAAAAGCCAACGTTGTGTGTGTATGTATGTAAAAATTTGTGTGTGAGTGTGCGTGGATGTGTGGATGGATAGATTAGACAGATAGACTGAGAGACAGACTGACATAGATATATATATATATAGATAGATAGATAGATAGATAGATAGATAGATAGATAGATAGATAGATAGATAGATAGATAGATAGATAGATAGATAGATAGATAGATAGATAGATAGATAGATAGATAGATAGATAGATTAGATAGATAGATAGATAGATAGATAGATAGATAGATAGATAGATAGATAGATAGATAGATAGATAGATAGATAGATAGATAGATAGATAGATAGATAGATAGATAGATAGATAGATAGATAGATAGATAGATAGATAGATAGATAGATAGATAGATAGATAGATAGATAGATAGATAGATAGATAGATAGATAGATAGATAGATAGATAGATAGATAGATAGATAGATAGATAGATAGATAGATAGATAGATAGATAGATAGATTGATTGATTAGATGGATGGATGGATGGATTGATAGGATGGGTGGATATATAGATGGATGATATGGGAAATTTTCTTTTTCAACAGATCGTGATAGAGACACCTTCTTCAACAGGTGAACCATTTCCAGTAGTAAAGCAGTCCGAGGGCAGTATATATGAAATCTTACGGAGGAAACGTGAGCCTCTGATAGAGAATATCAGGTCGATCTTGGCTGATAGTCAGACAGCTATTAGAAGGTCCCTGGTAAGCCCTGCGCCAGCAAGGGGTCCCAGTACACCACCAGCATCACCCCTGCCCGCCAGTGAACCAAATGACCAATCATCAAGCAGTAGTGAAGAAGATAGCCTATCAGCAGGCACTAGTATTTAATTGACTTTTTAACTTACTCCTTCAGAGTGTAGTCAACAATAGAAATTCGTTTCGATATCCCGTTGGACTTATCATGGGATCTGAATAGATACGAATGAGAAAAAAAAATGAATTATTTCGTATGCTCTGAAAAGATTAAACGAGCACATCGACGTGTATGTGGTGTGCTACTTCGTTTATACACAAATAAATCGCTGAGATCCGTCCACATTGAGCATGGCCGGCGTGAAAGGATTAAGACCTCAACATAAGTACCCGCTTCTGATTTAATTAAAATGGCATTTAAAATTTAAATAAAACTAAATACAGCGTAATGTTTTGTTACTTAGGAATAATATAATTATTTATTTAAATAATGTTTTGTAATTATTTTTCCTTGATATAATACCAACTTAATAATTTATTTTAAATCATGAATTTTTTTTGTTATATGTTATACATATAAAAAAATGATGTAGTACGCTAGTAGTAGAATATGTATGCTAACAGTTTTATTGTTTCCACACATTATATATTTTATAAAGATGATTAGGAAGAGACATAATATCAGATTTTAATATTCTTGAAGGGCTATTGTTTAATTTTACCAAACAAATAAATAAAGATGACAGTGGTTTTGTAGGTCATATTGCAATGTTGTTTCAGTGGTCTCTTTATTATTCTAATTGTAATAAACAATTGAAAGACGTGTGACATGTGTATTTTCATTACAATATTTAGTATTGTGTGTTTTTTTAACACAACGACATTGTTTATCATATACTAGTGGAATATCAAACCTTGTACTTACCGGCTTCGTTATAGTGCGTTGTGCGGTGAGACCTTTAAGGGGCCTCAACTTAGCAGGGCCCCCTTCAAACATTATTATTTGATACTCTAACGGGGCCTAATATACTGTCCACATGCCTCTGGTCGCTTAAAAGATACCTTAACCACTCGTGGGACAGTTTTCGTTGAACCTTTAACTACATCATGACTAAGTGACTATAGCAAATGCCACAATGACCATGGAGACACTAGAGTGGACATAGGAGATTTACCTCGCTAGGACTCGAAGCGACACCTGTACAATTAGGTAACCAGAACGCACCAGCTAAGAAGCTCCACTTTACACGACTTCTTCTACAGATCTGCTTTTTTTTTTTGCAAAATCACTGTATGCTACACAGAAAAAACATTATGCAGAATGCGCATCATCAACTCAAGTTTTCGTTTACGAAGCCATCATTTACGTGCTATTGTGTATCAATATTTAGGTGCTACACTATTAAAAGAGTGGGTGGGGGGGGGGGATGCAACTGGAGTCATTTTTTTTTTTTCAAGTCATCATGATAGGACATTTAAACTAGCGATGCTTTCTGTTTGATAAAAATTATGTAGAGTGCTCTCTGGGAACGAGTTGTGTTTTTATGGAGGGGGGGGGGGACTTTAGCATGAAATAATAACTGCTAAATCTAAGGAGATTCCTAAAAGAAAATTCTGGGAGACCATAAAAATCTATAGTGCGGCTCTGGCGCTCAAAACTCACAGACTGTGTGTGTCAAGTCTAAAATACTTGATTATGTGTTTAAAATGCAACAAGAATATGCTACTATATGTCAATATATAAATATATAACCCCAGAAAAAAAACCAACTCCAGTTGTTATGCAACGCCTCAGTCATATAATAAGAAAGATAATTTGAAAATATTCTTAGTGGAAAATGTTATTTTTCAGTGGCTCTCAAACTGTTGCTATTCACGACTATCTAAAAAAAATACACGTTAGTTTTTTGCGACCCACCTTTGAAAAAAAGAAAAAAATCGATGAAAGAAAAGGAAATCAAAATTTAATTGTACACATTCCTCAATAAGTATTTGTGAACAGTTTTTGTGGCCCCCACTTTGAATCAAATCTCGACTCACACTTTGAGAAACACTGTTCTGTTGGATTCTGGTTGTTTGTTTTTTTTTTGTTTTATTTTTTCGCATGTGAATTTTCGGGCATTCCCTAAAAATGAGTTGACGGAAATGCATAACAGCACGACATGAAATGGGTAATTGTTTTATTTTTATTAAATTAGTGAATGAACACTGTGATTGACAGCTTAATGTACACAAAATATTTCGTTGAGGAGAGACCTATGTAAGATGTTCGGTATATTACGAGCAGTGGCGCCGAGAGCCAACACGGGCCCCAGGGCAGGACATCATTGCGGGCCCCTTAATAAACAATAAGTCGTGAAAAAATTGACATGGTCGGGGCGGCCGGGCCCCCTTACAGATGCGGGCCCCCTGGCAATGACCCCCCTTCCCCCCCCCCTCTCGGCGTGCCTGATTACAAGATGTACAGTTTTTATTTTCAAGTTACAAAAAGAATTAATTCCTTAAACTCATTTATATCCAGTTAATAGATTTGTGTAGTAGGATATTATAGAAAACTACAAGTAATGCATGTATTCAGTGCTCGATTTAAGAAAAAAACCAGTGCCGGGGATGAAAAAAGAAATTCTGCAGAGCCGGGGGATAAATGTCTATGGTTTTATCCCAAGCAGGGATATGTTAGCTAAAGCAGAGCCGGGCATAACAGTTCTCAGTTCCGGGGATATACCCGGCATCCCCGGCGGTAAATCGAGTCCTGCATGTAGTACGAGTTATCTACAAGCAGAACTGTTCTTCTCGATTAGCAAATTAGACGGCTGCCTAGCTCCCCCGCCCTCCCAACCTTGATTTTATTTAATCTGGTGTACAAAGTGCCTTTACAGATATTTGTATTTAATCTGGTGTACAAAGTGCCTTTGTAGATATTTGTATTTAATCTGGTGTACAAATTGCCTTTACAGATATTTGTATTTAATCCGGTGTACAAAGTGCCTTTCCAGATATTTGTATTTAATCCGGTGTACAAAGTGCCTTTACAGATATTTTAGCGTAGGCTCGCAAAATTCTTTAGAAACATTTGCCTAGGGCCTCTCAAAGACCTCTCTACAGGCCCCCAAACATCTCTGGAAGTCTCTGCCTCTAAACCATTAATACTTATGAGCGGATATGATAGAAGAAGCTCTTTACAAACAAACAAACAAAAAAAAACTAATGTAATCCTTACAATAAAAACAGTTATACTAGTCAGTCCTAACAACAGATTTACGCAAACAAACCGAAACTTTTATAAAAACTTTGATAAATCAATAGTTACGAAAAAAAAACTTAGTAATTTTACCCTTGCAGGTAATTTCTTTTTGTAGAATTTTCATTTGCGTTTGCCCGTGTTCTGTGTGAGTGTTCTGTGTGTGTGTGTGTGTGTGTGTGTGTGTGTTCTGTGTGTTCTGTGTGTTTGTTCACATTTTGAGCACATTGAGTTGGACTGGTGAGTTAGCTGTGTAGCATCGCTGAGCGAAACCGTTAAAAGTAGGTGTGGTCGTATATTCCACAGGGTGCTGACCAGTCTACATGTTGGACTGTGATGCCTGTTGGTGTTTTACCGTGGCTACTGATGATCAATGGTAAGTGAATATAACATCATCACCTACCTACCTACATATCTATCTGTCTATCTATCTATCTATCTATCTATCTAAATAACTACCTACCTGTCTATCTATCTACGTACCTACCTACATACTAATCTATCTATCTACCTACCTACCTGCCTACCTACCTAAATATCTATCTACCTACCTACCTACCTACCTATCTACCTACCTGCCTACCTACCTACCTACATATCTATATATCTACCTACCTACCTACCTACCTACCTACCTACCTATATATCTACCTATGTACCTATCTATCTATCTATCTATCTATCTATGAGACCCGTGGTATTTTTTTTATAAGTACATAGTTCTTTAAAGAGCTACATCAAATTCAATTTAACAGCTCGTTCCTTTGAACAAAATATAATGAAATAGTTTAACGCGGGCGAAAAGGGGGGGGACGGTTTACTCACATCAAGGAGCTGCCTTGAGCCACCGTTGAAATATAAAATGGCAATGTAAATTGATTGAACATTTGTTATTGTTCAATTAAGTTGGCAAAATATAAGCTTTATTTCTTTGACAGTTTGCGACCAAGTGTAGCATCCATGGCTACTGCAACCTCGGCCATGATGGGCATGTGGAGAGTGCACTTCAATTATGACTCTTGAAATGCTTTACGGCTCGATATCTAACTTATTGTCCTTTATATCATCGCCGTAAAGTCAGGGTTACCTACAGAAAGTAACAGAACTTCTCTGCTCCCACCCTCCATCCAATGCGCCCCCTTACATTAACTGAAAACGGGGCCTTTCCCCAAATGCCAAGCCATCAGATAGATTTTCGAAAGTGATGGTGTCCCAAAAAAAGCTTACATCCCCTGATAGCACCCCCCCTCCCACCTTTTCCTGCAGCGGGCCTAATTCATTCACGCAAGCGAATCGAGAGTTAAATTGTCCATGAAAAATTAAACTATGTAACTGCTTACTTTGCTATTTATTGATTATGGTACCGTTAGTGGTAGATAAAATCTCATAAAGTCATAATAATGTATCTTTAGGATTTTAATAAAAATGTCTCCACTTAACAAAAACTAATGGACTCCGCCCCTAGGTGTTGGTTGATAATGATGTTATGTTAGTTGATAATGATGTTATGTTAGTTGATAATGATGTTATGTTAGTTTTGTCTCAGTCATTGTCACTAAGTTCGTGTGTATTTTTAGTTTCCTTGCACGACTGAGCCGTAAAGTTTGTAGTTGGGGGGGGGGGGAGGTGCTGGGCGGAAATCGGCGAACAAATGTGTCTTACAGACCTGTATTGATATGTGTGTGTGTTTGTGTGTGTAGCTGGACATTGAGCAATCGAGTGTGTAGCTGTGCTGGGAAAGTGCGTTGTAAACACGGCCAGTTTAGATTTAGACCAACAAGCTATTATTAAATATTCAGTTGTAGAGTTCGGGAAGATGTGGTCGAGTATTTTATGTTTGTTCTCGATATCCTGTTGTCCCATCACCAAAAAGGATTATTTTTCCTATTTGTTTTTCATTGGATTATGATGTTTTCGTAATTTAACTGTAATTTAAACTGTGAACATTTTCATACTTGACGTGGGGCAATTATTATTAACATGTATGTAGAATTGCTATTTAATTATATGTCATATTTAAAAATTAGCTATTAAGCCACTTCATTGAAAACAAGTCATTTCTATATTTTCCTCTCTCGATTCATTATTACGAATAATAAAATATAGCCTATTAATATCTCACGATAGCCCATCAACAAAGGAATAAACTTTCGAAATTCTCTGTCAGTGAATTACATTCTATCTCTGTCTCCCGTCCCTTTTTTTTTCGAGGATCTTTTCTATAGTTCTTACGAAACAAAAGTATTCCCTGGGACAAAAGGCTTGGAAGTAAGTCTACTGGCTAAAAATGAAGAAAGAAAAAATAGAAGCAAATGGGGAATAACTCTAAATATTAAGGTCTGTTTACCAATTTAGTTCCCTTTGTAACTAACACTGGAAACAGTAATGAAAGTATGAAACTTTTTTTTTTACTTCAGTTGCCAGATTATCCATCGGGGAAAGTTGCCAAGAAAAAAAGACAGTAACAGACTGGAGTGGGACCATCACAAGCCCTGGTTGGTCAAAGCAAAATTACCCTGACAATTTGAACTGCCTCTGGAACATTGGCATCGTGTCAGCACTGAAAATTAATCTGACTTTAGAAAGTTTGGAGTTGGGGGCACCGAAGGTTGGCTCCAGATGCCCAGATTACCTGCGGGTATGGCTTTTCTTTTTGTCGTTCAGGGTGGAAAGTTATCCAGGTGGACTTGGGTCATACCATAGATGAGCTATCACCTACTTCTTTTAAATAACAACCCTTAAACTTAAACGACAATAAAGAAAATATTCCAGGTATTTTTTTTCTCCTCAGACATTTTGACAGAAATTTGCTTCAGTGGCCTTCAGAATGTAAAACATCATACAGCATTGTATATTTTTTTCCAAATCCAATATGGCAGTGGCTACGGTTCGGTCCGACCGAACCCGTATTTTTTTTTTCGGGTACCAGCCATACTTATTATTGCATAGCGGCCGAGTTGCTGCACTGAGCTATATAACAACATATTTTTTTTTTTCAGAATTTTTTTTTTCAGGATTAGGGTTAGTGATAGGGTTAGGGTGTGGAGCAATATTATCTATGGCTGGTACCCGAAGTAAAAAAAATAAGGGTTGGGTCGGACCGAACCCTAGCCACTGCCTTTCACTCTGGAGATATTTACACCTGAGTATGTTGTATTTCACTTTGCAGATATTTACTCCTATGTTGTATTTCACTCTGCAGATACTGGCTGCTGAGTATGTTGTATTTCACTCTGCAGATATTTACTCCTGAATATGTTGTACTTCATTTTGCTGATATTCACTCCTGAGTATGTTGTATTTCACTTTGCAGATATTTACTCCAGAGTATGTTGTATTTCACGGCTGCAAGGTTGCAATGTCCAGAGTCTGGAGTTTACCTGGGAATGAGATCCGAATCATGTTTCACTCTGACAAGAAAGGAGCAGGAAGAGGATTTATTATACATTACATTGGTATGCCTGTTAATATTTGTTATTACATTGGTATGTCTGTTAATGTTTGTTATTACATTGGTATGCCTGTTAATGTTTGTTATTACATTGGTATGCCTGTCAATGTTTGTTATTACATTGGTATGCCTGTTAATGTTTGTTATTCCATTGGTATGCCTATTAATGTTTGTTATTACATTGGTATGCCTGTTAATGTTTGTTCAACTTATTGCTTTCAGTAAAAAATTATTTGTGTGAAACAATCAGTAAATTAGTTAAAATCATTAAAAGGTGCAAGAATGTTAAAACTTCAAACAACAAAGTTATAATTTTTTTTCTGCATTCTTCATTAAAATCTAGTTACATTCCATTTTAAAATACTGACAGATTGTCACCTTTGTCATCTACTTTAGGGGAATGTTCTGGTCCTGTGAAGAGCAACAGAGTTTTGTGGACACCAAACTTCCCACACCCTCCTCCAAGAAATATCAAATGTTTCTGGGAAATAGGTCACCTTCGTTCTATTAGCACTGTTCAAATGATGTCATCTGGTGAAGATGAAAGCAACTTACCAGCTTGCAACATATCCCCTGTACAGGTAAGCAACATAGCCCCTGTACTGGTAAGCAACATATTCCCTGTACAGGTAAGCAACATATCCCCTGTACATGTAAGCAACATATCCCCTGTACAGGTAAGCAACATATTCCCTGTACAGGTAAGCAACATATCCCCAGCATAGGTAAGCAACATATCCTCTGTACAGGTAAGCAACATATTCTCTTGAACTTAGATAGCATATTTAGTCCATTCGAGACCAGACAACATAATTCCTCCGAAGCTAGAAACATAACATCTCTAAAGAAAGACGCAATCAATTCATTTCCTGTGAAGTCAGACAATATTTTCCCTGAGAGGCTAGACAACATATTCCCTGCAAAGTAAGAAACTATATTCCATATAAAATTATACTACATACCCTGTGAATTTAAAAACATATTCCCTGTGAAGTTGGGCATTATATACCTTGTACAAGTAAACAATATAGCCCATCTGAAATTAGGCAACATATTCCTAGGGAAGTTTAACATATTCTTTTTTAACCTTATCATATCATCTTTGTCTGTAGACACTCTAATGCATATTTATCATAATAATCTCTATCCCCCCCATCCCATCTAATTAGTATATAATTTCCATTTTACTTGCAAAAAAAAATTACTTTTTTATTGCCTTGATATATCTATTTGTATGTATTAGATTACCACGAAAATGTCCGGACATGGAATGCTCTGTGACAGTAAATTGAAAAAGACATTGCTAGGTATTTTTACTGTGATATACGACACTTGCTTAAAACCTGGTTGGATTGGAAAACTTGTGGTTCGCATTGTCCAGATAAGTGAGTCAAAGTTTATTTCATACATGGAACACCTTCTAACAAATATATGTCATTGCTTGTAACAGTGTTCAGTATACTTTGATGTGCCGAGTAAAATTTCTCTTAAGTGCCAGATATGTATTCATAACTGTATTATAATTATACTAGCTGTACCTGCAAAACCTTTGCATAGAGTTGTATCCCTCTTTAGGCTTTATCGGTAGGCTAGATTATTCTTGGTTTCGGGCAGATCCGATTTTTTCTTGATTGTATTTAAACTGGAATACTGTTGTATTAATTCTTTACTTTTGATTTAACGCAGAGCCCAAATCGCTATTATTTTATTAGATACTCACCATGACATATTAATGAAGTAAGTTATCTTTATCAAAATTTCTCATCTAATACAATAAATTATAGGTCAAAACACTTGCCAACTTAAATTAACAATTGAGCAGTAATAGATTTTATTTTTTCATCTAAAAAATTGAACAGATATTTATGTTTATAAGATTCTAATACATTTTTTCATTACTTATTTTACACATATAATTCTATTAAATAAATCATTTGTGTTTTGTGATTCCATTTTTTAAGTTATTTAGCTGTAAATTATAGTGTGTTGATATTACATAAATAATCCCACATGCACATATATCTACATCTAGGAATAAGAAACTTTTTAATGTGTTGTTCTTTTTTCAGGACCTAGTGCTTGTTCTTTCACTGGGTCATGTCAACCTTTGCAGCTATCAGACTGGACTGGGTCATTCAGCAGTGTCATTCCATCATCCTCTCTCAAATATCGAAATCAAACCTGTACCTGGGTACTACACATAAAGTTAGCCAGCCGAATTAAGATAACATTAAACAAGCTGCAACTTTCTGGGTCTTACTATGGCAAGAATCAAACTATCATCTGTCAAGACTACTTGAAAGTAAATATTCTGGTGTAAAAATAAAACACTGAAGGAGCTATGATTTCTTTCCTTGTCATTGATTTTAAGAATTGCTATTATCCTCTCTTTAGATAAGTAGCGACTATCAACAACTTTTTCATAGCTGTGACCTTGTGTTACCAGGCGAGTCACTAACATTTTCCTTCAACAAACTGCTCATTGAGTATCACTCTCAGACATCTAGCAGATTCTCACTCAGCTACAAGGGTAAGCATTAAGATGTCCTCCACTAACATGCCAGCTACAAAGGTAAATATCATCATGCTAGCCACAAAGTTATTTATCATCATTCCAGCTATAAAGATATGTATACCCATTCATGCTACAAATGTATGTACTTACATGCCAGCTTAAGTACTGTACCATACATCAATAATTGTGACATTATTTTATTTATAAAATTTTGATAAGGTTATATAAAGAAATTATTTCACCAAATCTTTTTTTGTGATTGGTTTCCAAATTTATTTATTTTTTTAAGGTGAATGTGAACAGACAATATTCCAGGACACCATCATAACAATGCCAGATTTCTCAGAGCTTCCTTTCATGGATGTTACATGCACCTGGCACCTGGGCCTTTTAGATATGGCCACCTTCATTCAACTCCACCCACTGCCAGAAAGCTTTGATACTGATGATTATTCATCATGCAAATTCTCCCCTGTCAAGGTATATTTTTCTTTTATTTTTAACATATTTAGAATCAAGTTCCTCTTTCAGTGGGCTGTCCACCTATTTGCATTTACATAACAGGTCTGTCTCCAAACCTTCAGATTCTCTTTGATGAAAACAAAGTTAGAAGTATGGAGGAAATTTGTGCATCATCCTGGGTCAGAGGTTACAAAAGAAATGTAACTCTGCTTTACAAGTATGATTTAGTGAAGTCTTACTGGACTGATTTGAAAGTGACATTTCTGTACGACCTTGGTATGTTTAAGACCTGTTTTTTTTAATTCTTGTTATTAAAGATCTAATTTGCTTTTTAATTAAATTTTCTTTCATAAATTATCATGATTTTTTTTTTCATTCTACTCTGCCAATTAAAATTTTAGATAGTAATAAAGTTGTAAAAAAAATATTTTCTTAGACCAGAAGTTTTCCAATGTTTCTACTCTAAAATTGTAATACACATATATGATATATTCTCTATCAACATCTTTTTTCCCCTCCCACCTAAAAAAATTGTCCAAGACCCTTTACTTTGAGAATCACTGTCATAGACATTAAGAAAATAGCCATCTTGTTTTAAAAAAAAAGCAACATATTTTTAATAGACTATGATATGGAAACCAGAAGAAAAAAAAAACAAGATAGCAGATTTTAGTAGTTGCAAATTATTTTTAAACCTTCAACATATTTGTTGTCATCTACTTCTAAATCAATACACTGTATTTGGATATAGCATTTGTCTTCATCTACTTCTAAATCAGTTCACTGTATATGGATATAGTATTTGTCTCCATCTACTTCTAAATCAATACACTGTATTTGGATATAGCATTAAAAATTACATATGAATGATTGTTCATGACCATGGCACTAAAAAATATTGGGAAAAAAAATATATTTGCCTGATAATGAAGTACCTGGATAGTTGAAATGTATAAATATTTTAGTCTTTAATGTGTCCAGTGTATTATTTTTGGCGGAATGGCATTCTGGGTCCTTTTTTTCCGTATTCAAAAAATTACTGTTTGCTGCACTATATTTTCAGTGTTATTTCTTTATGACATGACGGACATAAATAGGAGTTTCGGTAGCTTTTTTTTTTTAAGAATAAGTACACTGGATGTGTCTGTCAACTATGCTGTTTTGTTTGCATTGCTAGAGACAAAAACTTTTTTTGCAATTTTAATAGATGAACATTGTATCAATGAGTTACTGTTAATCATAGCACTGCTATAATACTTTACTTCACCTTTTAAAGTGTAGATGATGATTGCAACTTGCTCAGTTTTTTTAGCAAAAATGTTACAAAGCCAGCCTCCCAAATTTGTTACTGAACACCTAGATAAAAAAAATTTATAAAATGGTGTAATTCGACATTTGTTTATTTTTTTAAGAGACCTTTGATTGTGAGTCTGTTTGTGGGCTAAGCAACTGCAGTGTCCATTCTAGGGTAAATTCAGACTCTCTACACTGTTTGTGTACAGCCCAACACAATGAATTGTTTCCTTTTTATGAATCTGAATTTTGTGTTTTAGGATTGTATTCAAATGGTAAATAGATGGTCCTGTTAGTTTACATTGAATTTTATTTTTATTATTCATGTTGTTTTCTTACTTGATGTTTTATTTATTTTCTTTATTTAAAAGTGGATGTTTTTTATATACTCTCTTTTCTTTTTTTTCCATTAAGTAGCTCTAAATATATGATTATGAATTTACAGTCATTGCTGGAGGTCAAATGCTGTACTTCATTAAGTTTAGTGCAGCTCCTGTTGAATCAGTTTTTATTTATTTACTTTCTTCACTAAATCTTGTTAATTTGACTATGCTGCATTTCTTCAGAGGCCTGCCTAGGTTGGGGGGAAGGGGGTCCAAATTCAAAAGTTCCCCTGAGCCCCAGCTTGAGGGAAGCCCCCAAAATTATTTTTTTTTACATTAAATATTAAATACATTATCTCATGTCATGGTGTCGAATGTCAGAATGCAGGGGCCCCCAAAGTCGCTAGGCAATACATCTTTTTATAGTATTTATACCTTACAAATACCAGAATGTGACTCTAATTGATAAATTGTGTGGACACCACTGATAGCAATGTACTGTCTAATCATTGAAGATTACATTAATTCACAATTTACCAAAAAAAATTAGTTCTTTGATATTTATTTAGAAGATCAGCTCAAAGCTTGAAGGTTATTTATTAAATCATGTATAAAATATGAATGTAGAATTTTATAGCATTATTTTTTCATACTTGCTTAATTAATATATTCATGTTTTTTGCCAGTTATATTTTTTCCTGTGTATTGCGTATTTCAGACACTTATTATTGCCCAGAGGACACAGACGAATATGGGATATTTTGGCCCAAAACAGAAGCAGTGAAAACAGTTTATCAGTCCTGTCCACATGATGATAATGGTAAAAATGAAGTATGATGATATACACTAGAGCCATGGTCCTATAGAATTTCTTGCATAAAATTTTTTTAAACAGTTTTATATATGGCTAGAGAAACATTTTAAATTAACCACATTGAACAGATATCCCACACACAATAAAAATCACAAATTAAACAACAAAAATTTACCTCAAAATTTCAATGATTGGCATCCCACTGAAACCTCTTTGTGGTCTCAGACCCAATTTGGGTACCTTTGCTTTAGGCACTGTTAAAGTAAAAAAAGGAAGAAAAATGATGGGCATGATCCAGCTTCAATTTCATCTGGATCACAGAATTCATGTGTAGATTGAACAGAATTTGTATCCTCATTTTGGCTTGTAGATACATGTATCATCAATATTAATAATGAGTTTTTTTTCTAAGCCAATAATTACCAATAATAACAACAACCACATTTGATGCAGCTTTAATGGATCATATATTAATGTACATAATTAAAAAAAGGATGCAGTGTAATTTGACCTAGGCCAAGCCTACAATATAGTTAGTTATGAACCATTCAGTGTTAAATAGTTGTTGTTTTTTTCAAATTGACCAATTTATTTAAAAAATCTTGTTTTGATATCTTTGAGGCATAAGTAGGAAGTGAGTTGTTTTAAAAAGACTGTTTTTAACACAAGATTTTCAATATTTCTGTCATACCTTTAGTATTTAAAATCAGCTGTATATGAAGAAAAAAGTAATTGTTAATAAACCTACAGCAATACATTAAGAAGTCTATTATGGCTTTTGAGTACTTTTTAAAGCAAAACGATGACCTTTTCAGTAAAATTTTGTTGCTCAAGAAACCTGATGTTTTACTGTTGTTGTAGCGGGAGAAGTTCCTGAATACAGGAGAGTACATAAATACTGGATCTCAAAACCTAGTTGAATAACTTTGTACTATTAATTGTAAAAGTGCATTGAGCTCAATATATATTCTATGGCCCAGATAAACTTTATTCTTTTCCATTTCCGTATGCATGAACTTCATTTGTAAGAAAGAGGACTTTAAGGGATAAGTTAGTTTCTGTTTTAGTTTTGTCATGTGAAACTTATCCTGTTTTGCTAATGTATTTAATACTAGTTTGTTTAACTTTTTTTTTTTAATGTCAAATTTTAAGTGACTGCATGCATCTTGTAATTGGTCATTAAAAAATGTGTTGGTTTTTTTTTTTTTCAAATCCATTTTTACTTGGCCCCTTGAAGTTTCTCATTAATACACAGGTCGGCACACACTCAAATAAAAAACGAAACTAGTTCTCAGTCCTAATATTTGCATTGATTTCATTTTTTTTTAATGTCATTAGTTAACGCCAGCAGGGTGTGCTACTTTACTGATAGCCAGTCGGACCAAGCAGTATGGATGCCGACCAATGAAACAATTTGCGTCAGCTCTGATCTTACTGATATGTTGCATAATCTCCAGATGGTAAACAGGTTGGTCATCTTGTTAAGATGGTAGCTTACTTTAATGTATTGGTTACTTGATGGCAAGATTGTGATTGAACTTGAGCCATACCTGTATCTGGCTCTACAGTTAGGAAAATCTAAATTATTCTGTACTGAAATGTTCATGTGTACATTAGGTAAACACTGTCCATCATAGAAGGTGATATCATCCACCAATTGAATTGTAATGCAGCAGTTTGTTAAAGAAGACCTTGATATACTTCCTAGATGACAGTAAGATAATTAAATTGCCTTAAGAATATGGAGGTGCTCTGAATAGCAGAGAAGTGTTCCATGCATTAGCATGTCTTACTCCTCCTTAGCTTCATATGGAGCAATTTAAGGTTCAATAACATGAAATGATGATATCATCTTCACTATGAGGAAAATTAAGAATTTCGGGAAAGGGTTCTATCCTATCGCCAAGGTTCTTTCCAATTCCTCTTTTTTAATTGAATGCACAAACATTGAATCTTAACCATTTTTTTTTCATTGTATCTTACCTTATGAGACTAAACGAATCAGAAGTGATGTCCATCTTAGACAGAACATCAGCACTGACCACGGCAATCAATAACACTTCCCTCAGCTCAGAGATGTTTGTGAATATCTCCATGACGGCTTCTGAAATTTTGATGAATTTGTCTTCATCTTTTAATGAGTTGAAACTGGTTGATCCTAAAAGTTTTCTAAAGGTAGACATATGATGTTCCATCAGGGCTGCAATGATGGGGAAGCAATCTAAACTCTTATCGGTGGCCCCAAGTTTTTATGGTGCCCCATAGCTTTCAGAATTTATTTTTATGAATCTATTTTGCTGCAAATTAGAAGAAAGCTCAGAGGGGTCCCCATTGCCATAGTTTGTTAAAAGCTCAGAGGGGTCCCCATTGTCATAGTTTGTTAAAAGCTCAGAGGGGTCCCCATTGTCATAGTTAGTTAAAAGCTCAGAGGGGTCCCCATTGCCATAGTTAGTTAAAAGCTCAGAGGGTCGCCATTGTCATAGTTAGTTAAAAGCTCAGAGGGGTCCCCATTGCCATAGTTAGTTAAAAGCTCAGAGGGGTCCCCATTGTCATAGTTAGTTAAAAGCTCAGAGGGGTCCCCATTGCCATAGTTAGTTAAAAGCTCAGAGGGGTCCCCATTGCCATAGTTAGTTAAAAGCTCAGAGAGTCGCCATTGTCATAGTTAGTTAAAAGCTCAGAGGGTCGCCATTGCCATAGTTAGTTAAAAGCTCAGAGGGGTCCCCATTGCCATAGTTAGTTAAAAGCTCAGAGGGTCGCCATTGTCATAGTTAGTTAAAAGCTCAGAGGGGTCGCCATTGTCATAGTTAGTTAAAAGCTCAGAGGGGTCCCCATTGTCATAGTTAGTTAAAAGCTCAGAGAGGCCCCCCCTCATTGTCATAGTTTGTTAAAAGCTCATAGGGGTCCCCATTGTCATAGTTTGTTAAAAGCTCAGAGGATCGCCATTGTCATAATTTGATAAAAAGCTCAGAGTGGCTCAGATTGTCATTGTCTTGGTTTTGGCCTTGGTTTTATGGTTTAATTAGATATGCTAATGGGCTTGACAGACTATTAATCAGTCGGACCAACAGATATAAGACAGAAAGAGAGACACATTTGAATGGGAGGGTGGGTGAATGATCATTTTTTCTTTCATTTGTGTTTCCTGTTGACTGCCCATGATCATTCATTATTGAGAACTTTTTTAATGTATCAGCATTAAATAAACTAAACACATTTCATTCATTTATTAAGATGTTTGTGGATTCAGTGAACAATTTGATTGATGAGGATCTGCTTCAACATTTTTATCGTGAAGATACAACCATGGTGAGTTTACAAGCAGTCACTTTTATTTAGTTGTATATTAGTCATTGTCAGGACAGTGAAAATAGGTCAGGGTGTAGGTGAATGTAAGTTCAAGCTTTGGGACAGTTTAATGTAATTTGATATGAGATGGGGGAGCAGAAAGGGAGACAGAACCCATTCACTTTAACAGGTAGGGGGATTTTAGACAAAGAATAGTGTCAAGGTAGAATTCAGGAAGAGGCGTAGACGTGGGCAGGTTCATGAGTTCAGGGTAGGGCTGTGCTACAAATAAATCAAGGCAAGAAACAATGTGTCAGTGGGGAGGAGTTCAATTAACATTAGAAGTGCGATGTCACGTTTATTCTGCTAGGTTCACCAAAATCTTTATTATACATTGAATGGGGGTGGAACCAACAAGCAAATGGCAGATGTGAGAATGATAGGATGCTTTGTCTAGCCAGTCTATATAAGAGAAATGTTAGTTTAGTTCGGGAAGGAATTGTTAAGAGGAATTGTTAAGCGTAGATTGACCGCATTGTTGTGTAGTTTTGTTAGAGTTTGAGGAAAGTAGTTAATTGGGAAGAAACGAAGGAGTTAGTAAGACGTGTGTGTTTATGTTCGAGGAATTGATATTGTGAAGTTATAGTATTGATTTGGCTTTTAATAAGTGCTTTTAGTGAATAAAATGTTGTGACTTGTATTATATTAAATAAAGCAACGATCATTTTCATATTTTGAGTCAAACTGACTTCTAGTGTTTTTATTGAGAGTAGTTGTGTAATTCAATTATTGTGCATTGTGTGAGAAGGCAATTGTTGAAATAATCAGCAAGCCCAATCGCCATCCCTGACAGTCATTAGTTCAAATTTTAGGCCTATATTTAAGTTTACATTACGTACCGCAGCTGACAAACTGAATGATGAGCTAATTATGCAAAATTAACTTGATATTTAAAAAAAAACCAATAATCCACCACCTTTTCAAAATCTAAAAAGAAAATCATAATCAATGCTTCATTGGACATCATGGAAATGTCATTAAACTTGAAAACTGACCAAAGTCAAAACGGACTTCAATTTTTTTTTTATTTCTTAAAGCTTTGAAAAACTCAACATTACACTTTTTATATAGATATACTAGTTCTAAACCTGTATCAGTGATATGGTCATAAATTGACATTATTTTCTAAAACCACACTGGTCATCATCAGATCCACTGCTGGTTAGAATAGGGTGGGGGACAGTCACACAAAAAAAATTATTTTTCTGCAATTGAAAACGATCACACTCAAATATTTTATATTTGGCAAGATTACACATTGATGTTAACAGGTTTCCCTCCATGTCTCTCCGTGGTACCTCCATGGTTATGTTGGGATGAAAGAAGGACACTGCAAAAACAATCCCCAAGTGGTTTATAGCATCCAAGAGATAAACATCTCGTCCTTTAGTGACTTCACTGATCCTATGTGTGTCATTGTATATAGTTTTAGAAAAAAATATGGCAATCCATTAGCACTTTTTAGGATTAAAAGAAATTATTGGCAACATCCATTCATATTTTCATAACTGAGTGATATGCCAAATTTAGTTGTTATCTGTTTGAGGATGTGGATTTCTAAGCTGCACAAACACAAAAATGCATACATCACAACATTCATTTATATATATATATATATATATATATATAAACATGTTTAGTGTGAATGTTCATTGAATGTATTCTATGACTCCCTGTTTTCTTTCAGGTAAAAGTTGACAGCATGGTGAATAATGTTCTAGACTGTACTCACAAATTTGTTGGCACTGCTCTCACCCACAATCAGGAAAAACATTGGAGTGGATCAACAGAGCTTCGTTTGGAAATGCTAAACTTAGGTGAGCAATAGGACATGAATGCTTCCAGAAGGTGTGTGTTCTGTTTGAGTACAGTAGCAAGAACATGTACTTGTGTAAACTTCACTACACGCATTCCTGTGTGTGTGTGGTTACATGTTTATATGTTAATTATATGAATGGGCAAGTTGTACATGTACGTTTTTGTTCTACAGCTGTGCGATAAATCCATATTTATCAGAGATTGTTGATTGAAAATTGGTAGTGAATATGTTATAGACCAGGATTGAAAGTCAGGAAATCTACATTAAACTAAACCAATTTTTTTAAATATATTAAAAATAAAAGCATAGAACATCTTACAAAATGATATACTATAATTATTCTATAATGAATAATCCTATTGATTTTCATGACATACTGCATTACCAATGCTAACATGGTTGCTGACAAATATGATTAGAAAAAAGATCGATGATGGATATGTTAAGCTCATGGGCTGCCCCACACTGATGCCACACACTGATGCCACACACTGATGCCCCCACACTGATGCCCCCACACTGATGCCCCACACTGATGCCCCATACTGATGTCCTACACTGATGCCCCATACTGATGTCCTACACTGATGCCCCATACTGATGCCAGGCTAGAGCAGGGCCTTAGTGGCAGTACCTTAGTGTACTTCAATGGGGACTGTTTGATCGCCACATAAATATTTATATATTGATTACATTTGGTGATGCTGCAAATGCCAGTGTCACATTGAAGGTCAGTGTTTTGATGAATGTCACTGCCATGATTGTCATTTGCCATGCCCCAGATATTAATGAATTAGTGATTATCATTGACTTGTGAGTTGACACTGATTTGACAAATTTCCCTTTCATAATGCATGGTATACAGCATAAATAATTGCTTTCATTTTCACTCAGGCCATAATCATGGCTACGTTTTCTTTATTAATACAGATATTAAAGTCAAAAGGTGGATGAAACCTGAGAAATTCATTGATATTGGAGATTGGTTCCATGTTCAACTGTCCAACAAGATAAAAACACGTCAGTTAGTTTAGTTATTATATTTAGTGCTTTGTTCAGTTCTTTGTTAGATTTTTTTTTCATGCTCAGGCATGAAGAATTCACTTTTAAAATTTGACTAGTTACATCAGAGGTTCATTCATGGTAGTTTCTTTTGTTTCTTGTCCATTTTTTGTTTGTTTCAGTTGTTCCTGCTTATAAAATTATCCTTCTATTTAATTGTACAATTTAATGGTGAGAAATATCATATTGACTATTTTATTATTTATAACACTGGACACATCATTATTTTGAGCATTAGTAAATGTTAAACAAAACTTTCATTTTCAGGCAATGACTCATTTGTCTGCGTTGGATTATTCCACACTCTGTCTGCATTTTACTCCAGGCTGGGCACCTTGAATATAACGTGAGATTCACTCTAGTTTTAAGTGATATCCCACAAACCTTTAGTCTTCTTACATTGACTACCTGTAAATTCACTTTCATTAAAGCTGTCTTTGTGCTTACGTGTTTTCCAAGTCTAATTTTTTAATATCCATCTAATTGTTTCATTTACTTAGTTACATTTAATTATCATTAGTATATTTTGAAAACTATGTTGCCTTGTCTTATAAATACGCATCAAGTCATGAAAAGCCTTTTTATTTTCTAACCTTTTCTCTTGTTATTTGTTGTTAGACTCTTGATCATGACTCTTTTTTGGTTATCACATTTTATCTCTTAAATCTAAAGATGATAATGGAATCAGCTGTGGTTATCCACTGGGCACCCCCCAATCCATACCCTCTACTTGCAGTTATTCACATTTGGTGCTGGAGAATTAATAGCTCTCTGATGGAGTAAACAAATGCATTTTACCACATTGTCCCAGCAGATTTCATTGGTTCACATATTATATCAAAGGACAGAACTTCCATTTGTTCCCCATCAACCTCAAGGGAGTGAAGAATGTTAAGTCAGTGACAATGAAGTTTCCATAAACTATCGTGACAATACTCAGGTTACAGTGATATGTAATTGAGATTGAGGCATTAAGGGGAAACACAGATCAGTTTACTGGAGAGTAGCCTCGCCATATTAGTACAAACACTGAGTGTATGGAACTATTTTAGATCTAATTTTTTTAATAAATCTATTTTCCTTTTCATAGAAGAAAAGGGTTTATCTATCTTCCGCTAGACTGAATCACTTAATATAAGTTATGATGAAAATGTTATCTTTATGTGATTAAATTTGTCTAACAGGCAAAAAAAATATATAGTGGTCAGCAAACTGGTTTTCTTAGATGTATTTGAGCCTGTAACCCACAGCTTAAAACACCTGAATGACCCAGCGGTGCTCACATTTCGTCTCTCGGTGTGTACATAACTCAGTTACTTTAATGATAAAATTTAAGTCCCTCTTACATTTTCTCCCACAATACTCATGAACAAGTTCAGACAAATACACACAGATATCCACAATTATATACACTAGCAAACACTCAATCTCAGACACCACACTCTCAGACATCATACTTAATCTCAGACACCACACACATTCGGACACAAAACAAAATGACAGTAGTAAGGAGAAAGGAAATATTTATTTGACTGCTTATTCTAAGGGATGAATCCATATAAAGAATTGTTGCAAATAAATAGCTAATACTCATTAAACATCATTGGTCAGATATTTGACTTGTAGTGTACAGACACTTTACATTTGCTTCTTGTGAAACAAAATCTAAACTTTAGAGTGCATATAACTACTTGGCGAAAATGTGAGGGATTAGGATGACAAGTTGGTGGGGTTTTTTCTACCAGCCTTTTATCAAGGGTGGGAAACATAGCAATGTAGGGAGGGGTGAATGAAATTAACAGACATATAAAATAAATATTTGATAAAGTATTAGTCCAGGATATATATAGATATGTCTTACTATTGCTCAAATAGAGTTTTACTTTTTAAGATGATAACGTTGCTAAAGAATTAAGTTTAATACCAGTTTAAAAATTGTGTTCTTATCCCCTTTTAGAATTCTTTTATCAATGAATCCAGTAGAGTTTGGTGTGGTCACTTAAACCTGGCAACCAAGTAAGTCATGTGCAGTGCTCGATTTAAGAAAAAACCAGTGCCAGGGATGAAAAATTTCTGCAGAGCCGGGGATAAATGTCTATGGTTTCATCCCCGGCAGGGATATATTAGCTAAAGCAGAGCTGGGGATGACAGTTCTCAGTGCCGGGGATATCCCCGGTGGTAAATCAAGCCCTGGTCATGTGCTGTATAGATTTTGTTGAATGTTCTAATTAAATTTTTTTTAAAATCAAAACCTTTTTTTTTTGCCTAGACTTTTTCCAGTTTAGTATTATCAAAAAATGTATTACTTTTACCTGTTTAGTACAAAGAGAAATTGTGCTTGTGTGAATCATTTTGGATTATAGTTCTTTTGAGTTAACATTAAATTGTAAACTATAAAAAATTGTTTTATTGAAGGGGAATGAAAATAAAACTAAATTCAAATACATATTGCATATTTGAGGCATGTGAGTCAACAACAGAAACTGGGAGGATTTTTGCTTCCTATATTGTCTTTCTTTCATCCCCACCATTGTTGAGAGTACAATGGCCATGGAGGCACCATGTTAGACAAAGGAATATGATTGGACCCACTGGGGGTTGAACACACAACCTAGGGTATGCATATAAGGCTACAGCATGCATTTTGGGCTTAAAACCAAAGCACCATCGAGTCACCTGGAAAGAAGGGGTAAATTACATCATCGATGAATTCATCAATTTTCAGTATTTCTGGCACTTTGGTTGTGTAACAGATTGCAATTGTGAATTTTTCAGATTTTAGCTTAGCTATTCCAATTACCCATATCTTCCATGGTGGTTCGTTCTACTGCCATTTTTCAGCTGGCTATGATAAGGAAGTAGAAAGAGAATGGTGACCATTACAGAGGTTTTACATATGATAAGATTTTCACAATTTACCCTTATGAAAAAGCAATAAAATGTCTCTACTGTGGAAATTATTACAAAAGGTGACATTTTTTTCCCTTGTTAGATTCTTAATGTGCTCTTTTAAACAACGCATCATTGGTGGAGATCAGAACCCATGTTCTATTGTATATGTTATTTTTACTTGTTCATTATACAAAAAAAAATTATATAGTTTTATATCTGATTTTTTTATCAGTGTCACTCACGGAAAATGGCTGGACTTAGGCTGCTCTATGATCAAACGTAACAAGACTCACGTCATTTGCAGCTGTAACCATTTGAGCAACTTTGCTGTACTGGTAGATCTATATGGAATACAGGTGAAATGTAAATTTCTTAAATGATGTTTTGTTGTTTAATTCTTTTACAAGTATAGCATTCAGATTCTTTTTTTTCTGATTGAATGATAATAAGTAAATCTATTTTAAGCTATATGTCTTTTGTGTCCTAATGTATTCAAGTATTATAGTTTTAGACCAATAAGTTTGATGTCAAATAGACAACAATGAAAATGTAAAGTTTTCATAACATGCCCACTCCCAACCACTTTAAAGATTTTTTTTCCTAAATAGATCTATTTTAGGACAATTGATAGAGCAACATGTGTTGCCATGGGAAATCTTGGAGGTAATGACCATATGCGCACCATGGGAGACATGAAGGGAACTTAAACCATGACCTGAAATTTCCCTTGTTTCTCACCAAAGATCAAACTCAGAACCCTTAGTCTTCAGTTGAGCTCTTTACCATCCCCTTACTGATGCTGTCTAATTTATGAAATATTTTTAGCAACAAGTGGATGAAGAAAACAGAGAAATTTTGAGTATTGTCTCGTTTGTTGGCTGCTCACTGTCCATCATTGCCTGCGCTTCATTAATAAGCCTGAAAAGATCTTTAAGGTAGACTGATTTCATGTTGGCTAGTTTAGTTTGATCAAATACATGTTAGGATATATCAGTATGAGTTACAATATGAACTTCAATACATCAGCTGATTTCCAGAGATAAGGTGTATCTTAAAGAGCTGAGTTGAAATATAAACCTTAGCCCCTTATTACTGTGTGTGTGGATATTTATTTTGGTTCAGCCTCATATGTTTTTATTTCATACTCATCTTCTAAAAAAAAGAAACATGAAACACATGATATTAAAAGATAGAAAAATAAAAGGATAACAGGTGGTGTTTTTTGATAACAGATGGTGTTATTCGATAACAGAAGGGTCATTTTTGGTTTTATAAAGTTAAGCCTTTCTTTTTTTTAATTCCAGCTAATACATGTGGTTGTCTTTTTTTTTTCTTTTCAATTGTGAGAAAAGTTAACAATACCTGTAAGTGTGTTGAGATCTTCTACATTTAACTTATTTTTAACAAAAAATTCTGATTTTAAAACCAATTGAATATATATCTAACAAATAGTCTTGTTGAAACTTTGACATTGGAGTAAACTTTTGCTTTGAGTGATGGAAAAAGGGCAATACTAAACTGTCCCATTTGTGATTCATAATATGATAAAGTGGAAACATCTCATATTTACTGGGACTGATTTTAAGTTGGCCTGCTATTGGTTAATTATTAGCAATAATGGAGTTGTTAATAATTTTGAGAAGCTTTGGTAGATGGATGCTCAGAACACATCTCAGTTGTCTCCCTCTATTTAAAAGGAAAAAAAAAAAGTGTTTTATGTAGTGTTTTAAGCTAGACTAACCTAACCCAAATTGTAGGCTATGCAACTATGGCTCTTTGCACTTCATAAAGTAAATTAAAACCATTAAGTTCCCCTAGTCCTTGAGGGCCATCGAGGAAGATGAAATTTTTCTGTTGCATAATAAGGATTATTGTTGCTACCACAATGCCCAAATGTTTTTTTTACATATAACTGAATAAGAAGCATTTTAAGCTATAAAATAAATTATTTCTTGAGCCATAAAATAGCTGACTTTCTATTGATACTTTCATAGTGGTATGTTTGCATCTCATATCAATGGTGCTATCTTCAAGGTTCCAATCCCCCCAATGCTAGTTACCTATGAGTTCCATGTTGCCCTACCCCCATAAATAATCAAGCCTGGGCTATGGTGTGGTGTAATTTATGCTCTCCTCAACTGTCCCAGTACTGATAAAGGGATCATTAAGTGACCAATAAAACATCTCGTCAATGCATAGATTGTTGCATAAAATGATGTCTAAAATTATTTCAGTTTACTGCTGTTAATTTTTTTTAAAAGCCGGTATAGTGTTGTACATATTGTTTTTATTATCTCGTTATACATGTATTACAAATATTCTGCTGAGAGAATCAAAATTCATATTCAGTAATAAAATAAAGGAAATAATTTCGGATGTTTAAACAAAAGTTTTTTAAGAATTTGTTTCTTAAGAATTGATCTTTTTTTCACTGCCTCTCACCCTAAACCAATTTTAAACCATTTTATTTAAATAAATTCTCATTAATGGTTGTTTCCTACTTCAGTAAAGTCATCATATTCAAAGAACACAAAAAAAACTGACCTCAGAGTCTTGCTTTATTTACTTGTATTTATTTATTTATATAAATCTATTCATTTATTTCAGGTTAAAATATGATGAAATGGCTGTCCATGAACAGCTGTCTATATCCATCATCTTCGTTCAGACTCTGTATCTCTTAACAATAGAAGTGGATACACATTTGGACCCACCTCAAGTAAGCTCACTTTGAAATGAAACATGCTTATTCCTCTTTTAGTTTTAACATAAAATTCACATTTCTAACCCATTATTGTTTATATGCAGGAGAATTAAAAAATAGTTGCAGATAAATAATATCTAACTTGATTAGCCCAATTGAACTGTCCATTCGTTGAAGTTTACCAATTCGGAGCACATATACATGTATATTTATAAAGTGTGTATTTATAAATCAACAGCAAGTGCATGTACTTGTATCTTTCTCTTAATCTCACTTAATGTATTTAAACTTATTTGTTTCATTTCCTTTTTGTCAAGGGGTAGGAATAAAGTAGGCCTCACATTTATCCTACAGCTTAAATGTCAAATACTGCTAATAAGAAAAACTACAAGTAAAAACAGGAATTAAAAAATAACTAAAATTTATTTTTCGATAAAGCTAATGACAATTAAATTTAATAATCCATAAAAATTATTCATTGTAACGTTAAAATAAATAAGAAGTAAATATGTTGTGACATGAACTCAATAATTAAATAATCCATTATTACATACATGCAGGGAACATTGAGTTCACTGCCACAAACCTAGACATTTATGATGTCGTTCGCATTGTACTTAACTCCTCCCAATTTTTGCATGCAATTTCAGAGCCGTACATAAAATACATCTACATGTACATATCTATTCTATTATACTGTACAAATAATATAAATACATCTTCTTAAAAACCATATTATTACAATTTCATCATTACAATAATAAAATGAGTTAACATACCAGATTGTAAGAAACTCTTCAATAATCTTTAATAGATAGTCAACTAAAAGCGTTGGCAGATTGACAATTGCTATGTTTATGATGCTATTTTAATCTTAAAAATCACACTACTGCGTGGGACATTTGACATTGTTTATGAAAAAATGTGACTTATTAAAATGTGTTTTATGAATATTTTTTTTCTGAACCTCAAAATATAAATTCAGACCATGATTTGTGATTTATTTTGGAATGGCAAAGCACTAAAAAAATTTATAACTTTGAAGCTACAATTGATAAGAAAGTATTACATTTTTTTCCCCATATAATATATATAAATAAACAATTACATACTGAATCAATGTTTGTGTTTTTATTCTGGCAAGTGGAGATGTCTCGTATCTGCTGTATTAATCCATTATTTCCTATTGGTCATGTTCTGCTGGATGCTCATTGAAGGTGTCCATCTCTACATCTACTTAGTCCTGGTGTATCAAGTTCATTCTTACTTCTGTTACTACATAATTTTCTCTTGGGGTAAGATAACATTTTCACAATGCTGTTATAGGCTTTATTTTATCATCAAAACCAACACCTTAAAATATGTCTTTTTTTTTTTAATTGATCTAAACCAATAGCAGACTATTTTGTTAAAAAATGAGAATATTTAGACTAGTTAATGCTGATAATTTATTATGTATACAAGACATCCTGCCTAATGTGATAATTGAGCATGCAGGCTAATGAAAAATTCAGATAGGCTGGAGATATATTAATATTCTTTTCTCTACTCTAACCATACCATTAGAAATGCCTGTTTATAAGATTTTATTTAGTTTAACTTTCTTGGGTTTGTTAATATCTTGTAACTCATTTTTTTTACATGTTTTTGTAAAGTTAATTTGAACAAGTGTGGATTCTTGATGACCATATAATTATTTCACACTTTAGAGACAAGTAATCAAGTTTTCTCTATACTTCCAAAGCTAATTATATTTTTAGTAATGATTTTATAGGGGATAAAATATGATAAAGGATTTCACTTTCAAAATGAATTGGGAAGCATGCAGTGATGTTAACAAGGACACAAAGTGCAAGGACCAGGACAAGGACACAAAGTACAAGGACAAGGACTTGCCTGCCAAGGACCAGGACAAGGACTTTGCATCAAGGACAAGGACTTTGCATACAAGGACTAAAACAAGGATTTCATAAAACAATAAAATCCAATATTTCTTTAACAACAAAATTTATTTAAATGTCATGTATATACATGTAATGTAGTGCATTCAACAAAATCATAATGTTAGTCAATGTCAAGCGTTACACTTGAGGAACACAAGTGCCTCCAATAGTGAATCACTCATACGAGCTCTGTGTGGTCGTAAAAACAATCCACTTTGTGAAAAGACTCTTTCCACTGGAGCTGAACTTGCAGGAGCGCAAAACAGTCTTGCCAGCAATGGCTGCAGCAATGAAAATTCCGGTTTCTTATATATGTCTGACAGTTTGCACTCGTCTGCATTAAATGATGATGAATTTATAACTTCCAGGTAATTCTGCAGCTGTTTCTCACTCTTAACAGCTGCATCTTCTACAGTAGTCTCCAACTTGTTTTTATAATGTGAAAAGAGGGAGACTCTGGCTTTTTTCGCAGAAGGTTGACTTTCCGAGGGAGTTGGCTTGTGCGACTCGGCTGATGTGGAAATAGAAGATGCTGGTCGGCAAACAGTGAGCTCAGACTGCAGCATTGCTGTAAAAAACAAAAAACCGTTTACAACTATGTACAATTATACACATATGCATTAGGTAAACATTTTGCTTTAATTAAAAATAAATGAGTGACTAGCACTGGCCAAGTGGTTACTAGGAGCAATGAATGAATAGCGTTTTGAAAAAAATTGCCATAAACAACGACACAAATTTACAACTCCAGCATTGCACATTAACTGCCAAACAATCATAAAAAATAAAATCATCAACTTACCAGTTATTCGATGTCGTAGGTTGTCTCTCACATCTTGAGGTCCTGGGTGGTCAGCAAGCCAGTGAAAAGCATATTGGGGGTCTGGGGGTCTGCTGCAGATGCTAAGATAAAAATGCTGTTGTCAAATGCCAACGACTTTGAAGTTTGTTGACGAGTCAAGTGATTTGTCATATCAAGACGCTTGAACAGCATGAAAAACCTTTCATCCAACTGGCAAAGAAGTTCATTTAGGACAGAATGGTGGTACGTAACTTTATTCAGCTGCTGAGAAAGAAAGCGGCGAAGGCTGAAAATGGTCGGGACCACACAACTAATTGTAACCATTTTCTCTCCCTGTGCAATATCTGTTGCCTGTGCAAATGGAGCTAGAACATCAACAAGTTCTTGGATTTGTCCATATTCCTTGGCTGTCATTATAAGATTTTCATGTGATGTTTGTCGCAGCAAATCCATCAATTTTGCCTGGTCCAAGTCGACAACTGCTTCCAGCTGTCTATATACACTGTTCCAACGAGTGTCGTTTGTTGCTGGAATTAACTTTACCATGTTTCCACACTTGAAAATGTCCTCAAAAGCCGTTCGAAATAATGCACTTTGATGAACAATATTGGCTAATTTCGAAATTTTTGAGAGTGCTGATCTACAGCTGGTGGTCTTCTCAAGGCCACTTCACACAACCAGCTGCAGTGAATGACTGAAGCATGCAGGTCGGCTTCCAATTTCAGTCAGTTAATCAGTTTCCTCATCAGGCAAATCCTCCCACAGCTGATCATCATCAACATATGTGTCCACTGGAGGCGTTTCTTCTTCAGATGATGGGAAAAAAAGACACATGGCTTTCAACATATTGCTCGCGTTATCAGTAATCATGTGCCTAACTTTTCCATTCAGACTGAAATCATTCACTATTCGATCGAGTGCTTCATTAATTAATTGACCGGTGTGTGATCCACGAAAAGCTGAGAATGCCAACAGCTGAGAGAATGGATCCCCGTACAACACACTGTGCACTGTCACACCAAGGTATGAATGGCACCGACGGTCTGTCCAGATATCAGCAGTCAATGCCACATCTATGCAGCCCTTCAGCTTGACCATCAACTTAGCCTTTTGCTCCTCGACTGACTTTGGAATAACTGAATATGACAAAGTTTGCCGACACGGAACCTGGTATCTTGGATCAACAACTTGTAAGAACTGGCGAAACTGGGGGCTGTCAATGGCTGAAATTGCAATACCCAAGCCAACAATCAGATTATCAATAATCGATTGGGGGATGACTTTCTGCCGACTGCTGCTGGCACCATATGTTGTAGAACCACCCGCATTTGAATTAGAGGGACTACTTGTGAAATCTGTGATTTGTGACTGATCAGATGTTGTTGGTCGAGACGTTTCTCTTTGGTAAGATTTGTACTTATCCTCGTGACGGTTGGACAGATGTCTGTTGAGTTGAATATAAAAATATAAAATTTAGGCCTAAAAAAGTTCTACACAGGCAACGTGTATATAACGCGCGCGCTGTACACGATTTTACAAACAGCGCAACCCTCCTGCGCATTATCTACGTGTGCGCGTTATCTAAGGCGACTACATATATTCTTCAATCAAAATACTTAATGTATATTGTTTTTAATTACTTCTGTTGATAAACTATAGCTACTGTATGCTTGAATTTTGAACATTGTTTGCGATAATACGGTATTTTCCGTATAAGGCGTAATTAAAATTATTAAGAACATGTAGCAAGCAAGACTACTAAAATGCGTAATACTACTAATTCAAAAATCTGAAAAAATTAGTACTGAGGCTAAACAAAGCACACTTACTTTGTAAATCCTGAAGTCACGTTGATATTGTCTTGAATTATTTTGCGACAAATGAAACATTTTGCAATCCACTTATTTTTAACCTTATCTTCACTAAAGTCGGTATAGGCAAAATTAATTACATTTGGTATACGAAGCGGAGCCATTACTTTTTATAATTAAATTTTAAAAAAATCAATTTATATTTATGAGATTAGAAATATGCCGCCAATAATAAACCGGAAACAAAAAGAAAAGGAACTCTAGAAATGGCAGCACCATAGATAATATATTATAAATGCATGCAGAGTGCATTGCCATAGATTGGCATTGATTTTAAATATAGCACCAGCCTAAGCATAGCAAAAAATTTTTTTTTATTAAAAACCACAAAGCAGGTCCTTGTAATGTTAATAAGGACTGAAAGAGCAAGGACAAGGATAAGGGCTTGTCTGCCAAGGACCAGGACAAGGATAAGGACTGAAAAATGGTCCTTAAGGACAAGGACAAGGATTAACATCACTGGAAGCATGACAGAAATGAGAGTAGTGATGCTTTTAGTTTTACTTTTTCACACTTCAGTGCAGCGTTTCACAACCTTTTTTATGCTGTGCCCCACAGAAACTTTTTTAAAAAATAAGAATGCTCCTTTCCCCCATAGCAATTTCTTAATATACATTTACTTACTAGTCTGCCTTATTGGTGTGTTGCGTTTTCTCCGGAATCACCTATTATTGACTTTTTGCTGACAATTTAGAACATACTGAATTATATTTTATCTTCAATTTATTGTGGTAGCAACAACTCACTCCAAGAGCTCATCACCAAACATTTAAACAAATCATGTACCTATAGCATGGAAGTAAGTTTTATGAAGATAAAAGTAATGTTCAACACCACAATGGCAGTGAAATAGAAATAGCCATGCATGGACAAAGGCTGAGGGAATTTCAAGATACTTGGGCTCTATATTTGTCCAGTATGTGCGCAACTGAGATATGCGTAAGATTTGCAACAGTTACGGTAGCTATGACTAATCTTGACAAAAATCTTCAGCAGCTAACACATGTATTTAAGCAACTGCTGATCCAGAATAGGCTCTATAGCTGCCAATCCTAGAAAACTGCATGCTGATGCAACAAGATGCTCCAGGCATTCAAGACAAGTCAAAATTTCATACATGGCGCCTAGAACTAAATCCTTTGTAAAGAGTTGTCTAAGCAACCTGATGAACTGCATAAAAGCTGACTTTGTTCAGCCATGTCTCAATTCATGAGACCCTCTGTAAAACTATCATGCAGTTTTTTATTTCAATTCAATGCATCAAATCATCTGATTTAAATTATTAAATCTTTTAACCATTTATTATCTGCTGTTTTTACTAAACAAAATATTTCTGTACAATAGAATTAAATCTGTTTTTACTTGGCCATACATATTTATATATTCATATAAATATATATTTATTTATATACATTGCCCATTGACTTGTTATTCCTCTCTGTAGGTTTCCCATTGATACCTGTTGCTGTTACACTAGGGGTTTTCTTTGAAGGTTACAGGCATGATCAATTGTAAGTTTATAGGCACTTTATTTTTATTTGAATGATGGCAAACATATTATTGTCATTAGAACGTTTTTATTTTAAATAGCTATAATTAAATTAGCAGTAAAAAAAAATATTTGCAAAAGTTTTATGGGTAATGATAATAAAACTATGCCTGTGGGTATGCAAGAGTTAATGTTTTTTTTAGCTAAGGAACAATATTTTTAATACAGCCGTTTGTGGGCACATCGAAAATTAAAATCACTAGAAATGGAGCTGATACTACTAAAATACTGACTGCTAAGATAATGATTGAACACAGCTTTTTCCTTAATGTTTGGCATAAAATAAATATAAACTGAGTTCTTCATGATGTTTTTTTAACTGAGTTCTTCATGATGTTTTATATCACCAGATGCTGGATAAGCAGAAAAGTGATGCTGTATTCATTAGCACCAACACTAGCTGTAACAGTTTTGGTTAGTCTCGCTATTCATTAGCACCAACACTAGCTGTAACAGTTTTGGTTAGTCTCGCTATTCATTAGCACCAACACTAGCTGCAACAGTTTTGGTTAGTCTCGCTATTCATTAGCACCAACACTAGCTGCAACAGTTTTGGTTAGTCTCGCTATTCATTAGCACCAACACTAGCTGCAACAGTTTTGGTTAGTCTCGCTATTCATTAGCACCAACACTAGCTGTAACAGTTTTGGTTAGTCTCGCTATTCATTAGCACCAACACTAGCTGTAACAGTTTTGGTTAGTCTCGTGAAAAAATAATAGACATTCAGACTATTGGATGAATAAATGTAGATATATGTATATAGAGACAGACAGTTGTATTTAGATAAAAATAGACCAGGGATTATAAATGCATAGAAGTTTTCCGATGGCACCCTGAAAACATTTTCTAGCATGCCAAAAAATGTAAAATATCAACAAACATAAATTATATCATTATAAGAAATACAACTATAGAAACATGATAATTATTTCACAAATAATTTCAATTTTATTTGGTATATTCAAAAAATCCCTGTGACAGTTGAGGCCTGAAACCCAACAAATCCCTGTGACAGTTGAGACCTGAAACCCAACAAATCCCTGTGACAGTTGAGGCCTGAAGCCCAACAAATCCCTTTGACAGTTGAGACCTGAAACCCAACAAATCCCTGTGACAGTTGAGACCTGAAACCCAACAAATCCCTGTGACAGTTGAGGCCTGAAGCCCAACAAATCCCTGTGACAGTTGAGATCTGAAGCCCAACTCTAATTATGAAATATGACCCTGTTCTGATAATGAACAGTACTACTGTTCTTATTTTAAAATGTATCCCTATTCTGATTATGTAATATAACCCTGTTGGATGGCAAACACATAGCTGAATAAAATTTCCTGGCATGCCAAAAAGCTTTACAATACCAACAAAAATAATTTGAATTAAGAAAATATGTTTAAAAAAATAAAGGTACTGGCATGTGAAAAAAAATTCATTTTGCCACTTGGATAAAATCCTAGTTGCCATCCCTGAAATAAACATATTTAGATAATAGACAGACATGTAGAGTTAAATATACATGATAATAGAAAGACAGATATAAATAGATTTACAGTTAAGTAAATGTGAATGTGAGTTAATAAATATTTACAAAGAAGTTTCTAAATTGTCCATTTGATCTCCAGGTCAACATCATAGTACTTGTGACTGTCATCTGGATCACCATCAGCATTACACCCAAACATATTCTCACTGTGCCCGAACGGAATCGTGTGATGTATTCCTCAAAAAAAAAGTTTTATTTTACATTTACTTAATCATTTTGTTGTGAGATATTACTGTTAATAAAACCATTAGCTGAAACAGTTGTAGCTGGATATATTTCAGACTAAACATAAGCTTAATCTTAACTTATCCCCATGGATTGTTCTTTCATCAATATGATATGGCTCACAGATGTCCAAAGATTACAAGTACATGTCGTACATTTATGTTCTTTGTCTGAGGTGGCTGTTTGTTTGTGGGCCTGATCAAGATGTAGCAGACCTGAACTCAAGCCCCAGCCACTTTCTACATACTTACATACATATGAACACAAATACTGTTATAAACCTGAATAGATTAACAGACAGACTGAGAAGACAGGGTAGGTGAATATGCATTTGTATAGATAGGTCGCGGCAGCTCTTTACTAGCAAAGAATAATTTTTGCAACTCACATCACTTGAGATTCTGAGACATCCACTTGTTCCTTACTCAAGTTAATCAACTTTATCCTTCAACGCTCTTTTAAATAATTAGATCATGTGATGTTAAGCTGTAGATATGACTTGGTTAAAAAAGCAATTTTTCAACTGATATCACATAAGAAACGGAATAAATAGTCTCATTTACAGGGATTAAGTTAAAATTCTTTATATGAATTTCCTCAAGTTTTCTTAATAAGTCTGCATTAGTCCTTACTATTTTAAATAATTTTCATCATCAATACTGGTCTGAATTAAGAAAGGTATAATAAAAAAAACTAACCACCAGGTGAATGTCTCAATTATAATAACACTTTTGTTGTTGGTCAAACTGCTTTTGTTTTTTCAGTCTGACAGTGTTGTCAATTTCAATGAATCAATCTGACAGTGTTGTCTGTTTCAATGAATCAATCTGACAGTGTTGTATGTTTCAATGAATCAATCTGACATGTTGTCAGTTTCAATGAATCATTCTGACATGTTGTCTGTTTCAATGAATCAATCTGACATGTTGTCTGTTTCAATGAATCAATCTGACAGAGTGATGTGTGTTTCAGTGAATTAATCTAAGAGTGTGTGGGTTTTATTGATTCAACCCAACAAACTAATTGAGTTTAGTTGCATCAATCTAAAAAAAAGTGCATTAATATTTTTTTGCAGAAAGACAATCAAGGCGTCTGTTATTTTGTTACCACTGCTGGGCTTTACTTGGGCACTGAATTTTCTTTTGATATTTGTTCAGCGAGGCTCAACATTGTTTCATGTCATCAACTACACATTTGCCATCATGAACAGTTCACAAGGCTGTTTTATCTTCTTGTTTCATGGCCTGCTTAATTCTCTTGTAAGGCTTTATGTGCTTTTTTTGTTTGTTTTATATAAAACCTGTGTAAATATATATACAAGCAAAAATACCAGTGCTTCACAGTGAAGTATTGCCTTTTTTTTTAAGAAGAAAAGCATTTGTAAATTGAGTGGAAATATACCAATAATTATGTTTTATATAATTATTTGCTTAGGACCTCCATGCATTCAACATTGTCATTTCAGCTTTCTGGTTTATTTATACACCTTTCCCATACCCTTTCTTTGGGCCCCATCCCCATGCTTCCATGGAACCCCACCTGCTCGTCCCATCCACTCTCCTTCTAAATACCTCCTCCATTCCTCTGTCCGATCTATCTCCTGGACACCCCAGCCCTTTCTGGTACCAATCATCAGTTTCCAATATTTCTTATGGGGAAATGTGCTGTGTATATTCGAGTGTTCTGAGGGTGTATTTCTCTGGAGCAAATTATGCCAAAGAATAATGAATGTTTCTTATCCCTAGTCACATAACTTTATTATTTATTACATGACCATTGCACTAAAAATTAAGTGCCTCCTTTCAAATAATGTAGAGTGTATTGGGGGTGAGGGTAGGGGTGCTCAGCTCCAGGAATCCCTTTACAAGCCGCGCTTAAATGCATTTAATGTCAGGTAAAAACCTACAAAAATAAATACTTTTCAACAAATGATCATCCATACATTATTTGTTTCATATTTGTATGCACACAATATAAGCACTTACATTGGTTCAATACACTCTAATAAATGCTCCCTTCTTGAGTTTTACCAGCAGGATTTTTTTATTTTGTGAAATAATTTGCATGTGGTTGTATAAAAACTTTAAAATTATATGGTCTTTTTTAAGCCAGTATTAAATCTAAAGGTGAAGTAAGATCAGTCTATTGCACTCAGTACAGATACTGACAAAAAAAAAGAATTGAATAATCATATTCCTGAATACAAAAAATATAATTTCAGGTCCAAAATGCCCTTAAAAGACGTTTCAGTGCCAGTTATAGAGCATCACTCTACGGATCTGGGTCTAACTTCAGTGGATTTCGTCCAGACTTGGCAATCGATCATGTAATTAGTAACTCTCTTTCAGTGAAATAAATCTAACTTTAATAAATGTAATAAAAATTTATCATTGTTGTAGTTTATAAATATATCTATAATTATTTTTTAATCTATTTCTAAATTATTTCTAAATTTCTGCTTTGCTTGAAATTCAAAACCTTGTATCTTCCATAATAATTTACATTGATTCCTATGGATTGCAAAACAGATCTGTTATGTATTTTTATTTTTCAGAATTTAACAGCCCTTCAAAAAAAGACTTCAACTGAATCTAGTAATTATATTTAACAGTGTAGTTACTTTAATTTACATAGCTTATTATCTAATTTATACTGTTAGCAGTATTTTTTTTAATGTAAGATTATCTCATATTTAATTACTCCACTTATAAAATTGTAAAACATTTTTAAACAATGGCATTTAGAAAAAAAATTCATGAGATTTACTATTTATAATATTAGAAATGAAATTTGATTCTTCACAAAACCTCTGGTAGTTTATCAGAGTTCCCAGAGATTTTAGTCGTCATCTAGAATTGTCCAAAAGGTTATCCAGTACATTGTTCAGTTTCTGTCCATTGGATAGTCCAATAGTTTAGCCAGTGGCTTGTCTTGTTCAGTTTGTTGTCCAGTACAAACTACCTGAATTAATACTTTGAACTTTGTGGATTTCTGTTTACGACATAACTGTCGTTCGTCATTATTCTCCTATGCCTAGTTCTATATTTTTGCATTCTTTAACAATCCTGGGCCTATGTCTATTTCTTTTGAGGCTCTCATTTCCCATTCTCTAATTGTCCTATATCTATTTCCTTTTCTAGGATTAGATTCTCAGTTGTTCATTGTAATACAATGATATATCCATTTCTATTTTTTACTTCTAGGACATGATTCTTCAACAGGCTCTCCCCTGGAACTGTCCACAGTATTTAATTCTCCTGTTATTGAAAGCAGAGCAGGCTCTGTACCTGACTTTATCAATAGTTAACACAGGTTGGTTGGAATAACATCACAGAAAACTTCCTATGATTTTATCTTCTTTTACACTGTCATTGGCATTATGTATACATATATGTATACAATCATAGAATCATAATATAAATATACAATCATAGAATCATAATATATATATAAAATCATAGAATCAAAATATATATAAAATCATAGAATCATAATAAAGATAGGCCTTTATTTATGTTTATAAGCACATATAGACATTAAACCGAGCCATAAGCAGTAGATTTTTAATTTCCGAAAACTAGACAAACACTTGAGAACATCCATTGGTGTATGTGACATTATTTTATTCTTGCACAGGCATTGTGCATAACTGAATCAAATTTCATTTTTAATATTATGTCTAATATTAAACATTAAAATTTGAAATGAAATCTGCATTTATCCTCTTTGTTATCAGCATATTTGATGCAATTATCTTTATTGACCATTTTTTAACAGCTGCGATATAATACAGAGAAAGTGACGAATTTAAACCATTGAAGGATCTTTGTGGCCCCTATGAAAGTCTGGTGAAATATGAAAGCTCTTTTTTTTTTATTTGATGTACATGCACTAAAATTATGGGAATTAAATAATATGTGCTTTGTAACACCATCATTGTTTGTTTAAATTCTTGTTTGTAAATCTCACTGTTTTTAATATACAAGTAGAGTCTTATCCACATTGTCAGAGAAGCCAGATCTGTATTGTGGCCTACAATGTAATGGGGGATTTAGTTTTAAGGCCAAGTCTCCTCCACTGCAGAAAGAGCCATACAGTGGCTTGTATGATTTCTTCTAACTCATATATTCTGGTTTATAACACAATCATGGAATTAAATGATCATGGCCCTCAACATTCATTGTACTAAGTAATCTGTGTCCAGGAAGGCTACATGTATGTACAAGTAATGCTTCAAATGCAATTGTCTAACTAAGTTGAGGGAATACGAGTAATTAGAAAATTTTAAAATTTGATGCCATGGGAGATGCACTAAACTTGACGAGGATAGATCACCATTATAACACTGTATCACTATAACAAGGGTTGGCTTGTATGATGGATCACCACTAGCCTATAACAAGGGTTGGCTTGCATGATGGATCACCACTAGTCTATAACAAGGGTTGGCTTGCATGAGCCACTTCCCGTTGTTTTGTTGTTTTTTTTTAGTAAAAAAATACCTCACCATAGTAAATTTATCTTTTGATATAATTTTTAAAAGTAGTCTTTTAAAAAAAAGTAAAAACTGGCTCATAAGACTAAGAGCCGCATGCAGAACTAAGAATAGCATTTGGCTACCTCTGGCATAAGCCAAATCTTTACCATGAAGCAAAAACAACACATTTTACCTGTAGTAGAAATGATCTTTGTAAATGTATTGATTGTAGCAGATATTCATAGGAAAGGGGACATAATCAGATAAACTGAATGCGCGTTTATTTTGTACTGGTTATCCTTCTCGGCTGGCTAAATTCGAACGAAGGTAGGTTACTGCAGAGCTGGCGAGATGGTGAATACCCCCTCCGCCCACACTCCTCCTTTGTAAGTGGTTCGTTTAGAACATCTCACTATGTTATATCCTCGGCTGGCAATGTCAACGGTTCACATTATAGAAATAGTGAAATAAATTACTTTGGGGATCACTGAGTCAGGGTATCAATTGTTATGACTATAAATTAGACTCTGCCAAATTTATTGATTTCTATTCTTCTCATTTACTGTATTATATTATATTACATCCAGTGTTGGATTAACATAGAAGCAAAAAAAAAAACACTTGCTTAGGGCATCAGCGAAGGAGAGTGATACCACAAAACATTTCAACTGTTGATTTTTATCATTTAAATTAAATGATCTTAATATCAATTAACAAAATTTAATTAAAAATATATGTCTTTTGTATTTTTCATGTCTTCACGTTAATACTACATAATGAAGAACAATGAGTTCACAGATAGGGTGGTAAAGGGTGTCCATTTTGAATAACGAGATGTCTAGACGCGTTTACACAGCACAAAGTAAAGATACTTGCACTGTCTCATAAAAACGTTCTACAGGTCTGCCGCAACGGGATTTTACCCGAGCACATGCCGGGCCCAGCAATCGACTTTACAAAAGTTGTGTATGTTGAGAGGGGTCCCTGTGGGTGTCAGGGGGTCCAAGGATAGTTTAGTTACCAAATATTATTGACGTTAATGTAGTCTAATTTTCTTTTAATGTTGGGCTCAGTCTTTTAACAATTCCAGTAATTCTGAGCCTTAGACGCTAGAAGAAAACCAAAATAAAATTGCAGATAAGATGCAAGAGGTTGGGCTTAGTTTTTATTTCAGAGTGAGATTTTTCAGAATATTGAAGAGTATGAAAAGGTCTACAAAATATATATGTGGACTAAAAAAGCAGATGTGTCCTGTATTGTTTTAATATCTGTTCAATTAATGTTCTGGTGGAGAGTGGAGGATTTAATCCAGCACTGAGTATATCAGAAAAATAGATAAATGATAATGTACTTGATTTATATTTAACTTTTTTTTACTAATCTGTGATAGATAAATGATTTATACTTAACTATGTTTTACTCATCTGTGATAGATAAATGATTTATATTTAACTGTGTTTTACTCATCTGTGATAGATAAATGATTTATATTTAACTGTGTTTTACTCATCTGTGAATCTGGTCATTTAGCCAAGTACAGCATTCCAATAAGCATGTAGCAAAGATGGACTTAATTATTTAGCTCGGTTCAATGATAGGCGCGTGCCCCAAGAGTCCAGTCTTATACCAATATCGACGTGATATCTCAGTGGTGCCACAGTCGGCACGCAGATCCTCAACAGTCGGCACGCGACTAAAATACCACTTCATTTAATTTTAATTGGAGTGTTGGCACTTTGCTATAAATAGGTGTTGTTGTTGTTGTTGTTTTTTTTTGTTGATTTTGTGGGCAGGCGGCCCCGAAAATGATCGCCACCACGCTGTGATATCTTCATGTCTACTGTACAATTGGCTGTGATGGAGAGGGGGGAAAAGGTACACAACATAAACCGTCCCATTTAGTTGCTTTATAGGATCATAAAACTACCATCTCAACCAAATAGGGACGTGGATAATTTAGCTGTGATTTCTGACGAAAGTGGCGAAATTTATTTCCATTACCGTACTTGGAAGCTACTAAATGGACGTCACTTAAAATTGGGCGTACAAAGATTTAACTTATATAGTAGCATCACGATATTTGATCTCAGCAATACAGGATTTAGCAATAATTAGTTGCGCTAGGTTGCCTGGTGTTTATTCTTTAAAACAACACAATCTCTAACCAACTTCTTTCGAAAATGAAAGCATTACGTCATCAAACAGTGTGGTAATCTGTGCAGTAGACCATTTTCAAATAAATAATCGACTCTTGAAAAGTAAACTTATATTAAATATCAACGGATTTTACTTTTGTTTGAAACATTCCCATTTACTTGTTTGAAACATTCCCATTTACTTGTTTGAAACATTCCCATTTACTTGAATTTAAATCTTACTGAAACTTACCAACACGGATTATATTATTGTGCGCTTCTATACTGAATTCAAATATGAATACCGCGAATCAAAATAACAGTGCATGTTTTCATGTTTTAAAATATCAGACCCAAAAGTTAATTTACGATGAATGTACTGTACAGCACTCATAAATGAATTTGTTGGGAGAAATGTCTTCCGCTAAGTTCTTATTATTATTTTAACCTGAAACCAGACATTTCAAATGGTTGGCCAATGAAGTCATAATTCAATCAATGAAGTAAGCTAATCATGCGGTGGAAGAGGTGGGGGATGTGGGTGGGGGTAGATTGAGTGTCTGGCACTTAACACTTGAACAGAAATATTTCACTCAACACAACTGATTGCTCAGCATGGTTTGAATGGTAAATATTACTTTAAATAGCTTGAAGAAAAGACCTTGTATAACATTTCTATTTTATTCATAACACATTGCATATGTGTAGTTCAGACACCAGTCACACCACATTACACAGTCATCACATTATTGACCTTACACTGACGTCGCATTGACATCACACAGACAGCATCACATTAGCATTACAAGAAATCACACGGACATCATATTTACATTAAATAAATAGCACAGTGCGTATTAGTAATACAGATATATCACACAGACACCACATTGACATCACACAGATATCACATTGACATCACACAAATATCACATTTGCACTATACAGATATCACAATAACATCACACAAATATCACATTAGTGTAAAGGATGTTTTCCTTTACAAAACCATAACATATGAATAGAATAAATCCAATATAATTCACAATGACTGATCATCTCCTCAACTCAATGAATAATACTTGTTACAATAAACTCAACTGACTTCTGAATTGTACTCGAATATTCTCTCTCTCTGTACTCAACTGAACTGAACTTCTGAACTCAACTGACTTGACTGAATGACTCCTCAACTTCCAACATCGTCTTTATATAATTTCTTTGCATCCAACTCGAACATTCCACATCGCTCTTTCTCTCTCATTTAGACAATACAATTTACAATAGACATCATATTTATATTCTCTAACTATCTAGAATCTTGACCCCGAGACCTCATGTTGACCTGGATGACCAAGCTCCATATATACACACACACACCTGTGTGCGTAGTACACAAAACTATACCATGACAATTAGCATTATACCGATATCACAATGACATCACACCGATATCACAATGATATCATACAGTTTATCGCGGCTTCCATTTAATAAGTTGCTTGTCGTTGTGTTGTTGTTTTTTTAATTATGGAAATGTTTTTTTTACTCCCTACATTGTGGCACGTTATGAAGAAATCGGCCAAATGAAAAACCGAAATGCAGTTTTCGTTTTCTTTCTTGTGTGCATATATAATTTATAGCATAAACAGAATTTATACTACTGCTGCTACTACTACTAAACAGAATTTATATAAATATATAATTTATGTCAAAGGCAGAATTCTTTTGAAATTATATCATGTATATCCTAAGCAGAATTTATAAAAAAATATATATATATATAATGTATGTCGTAGACAGAATTTTTTAGAAATTATATTATTTATATCCTAGGCAGAATTTACAAAATAAAGTTCTAATTGCATGTTGATTTTAGACAGACAGGTAGGTAGCATAGAGACTGGATGGATTAAGTTAAGTGAAGGGTTTGTGTGAATAGACACCATTATAATGTACTCTGATTACTGATAAACTGTCTTTATCTATCGACCATCTTTGTTAGCAAACTGATGACAAACTCATTTTTTTCTCTCCATTTGACAATTTTACTGTGATTCAATAAACACTTTCATTTTCCCTTGTGTGACTTTATTAAAAAGTTGTAAACAAAACCTCGCCCACCTCTGACTTCAGTTGTTTAGATTTTTTTTTATATAGACTTCAGGCATATGTTGCAACTCTTATTACTGTGAGGGCTGCCTGCAGGGGGGAGAATTAAACGGTAACTAGCTCGTGTGGCTCACAACTTTAAATACCAGTCTCCTCCCCTTACACACACCACTTCTACCCTGAAAAGATATATAGTATGTGAAAAAAAACAAAAAAAAAATTCAACGACCTAAGGCTTGTACTGTCAAATAGTTTTGGCACAAGACATGCTGATGGGTTGAGTGATATTTCTAGAACAGCTCGTCTCGCTAAATCAGCCCCCACCCCCACCCCCACCCCCGCCCCCGCTTAAAACGGGAGACGTGGTGTGTGAAGAAAAACCCCGGTGCCTGGTCATTCTTTGTTCCATGTTTACACACCAATGGAACCCACAGAACTTAAAACAAATAACCAAACTTTTATACTTTTTTTTGTGTTTGCCCCTAGACGCTACGTTTTGCGAAGGTACAGCAACCAACGCGAGAAAAACCTGAAAAACGAAACTTCTCTGCGTATTTTGTAAACACCTCCCGCAGCATCCATCACTCACATTATCCAGTTCCGGTTCTGGGGTGCTCACTCGCGAACAGATGCGCGCAGCCAAACGAGCAATTCACAACAAAATAAAACGGTCGAGACACTTCAAGGGCCATTTCCTTCTAAATGGGAAAAGAGCTTTGAGAAAAACATAAAGAAACGCTATGAAGGCAAAAACATGAACAGCTGAATGTGAAGCTATGGGTTCTCCATGAAGACCCCTAGCTGGGGGTCGCCCCTGGCAAGTACAGTTCAGCTGGCCCCGCGAACACTTAGAATCAGAAGTCTTACATTAATTGTAGTTCTCTTGAAGTTTAGTTTTTTTCAGTACAATGACAGAGCTTTTTGCTGAATAGTTCAGACATAATTGACAATCACACGGACTGGGCTTTTAATAGCTCGTTTACATTTGAATGTTTTGTCAGTGGAAAAAAAGACATATTACTAATTAAACAATAAACAGGCAAATGTTTTTTAATTTAATTTTTTTGTTAAGTATTTTTTTATTATTATTTTGTACCTGTAATAATTTAATAAATGTAACTGTTATAATTGTGGACAATTATAGTTTTACAGGCCTGATGAAATAGCTTGCTTAAATTATGCATTGCTATAATTTCCGCTAAACATATATAGTCATAGAGAAATATATTATATACAATATTTTTTCTATGACAAGTGAGATAAATCTAAGTTTTTTAGAGTAAAAGTGTTTTTTTTTTTTATAAGCCAAAAGCAAATAAAGAAAATTTCCAATAAAAAAAAGGTTCATTATATTAGAATGATATTTCAAAATTATCTTTATTTGCTATATTTTTATACATGGTATTATACTCAATGTCTAGACGAAAAAAAATATATTTCACTTTATGTTTTATGTAACGTAGAGTATGTCCGAAACAGAAATAAAATCTACATGGACATCTACATAACTGAGAAAAAAATTGCTACCCTTGTCTCTTTCTCTCTCCAACCCTTTTTCTCTCTCACCCTCTCTCTCTCTCTCTCTCTCTCTCTCACTCTCTCTCTCTCTGTTTCTCTGTCTCTCTCTCTTTTTCTCACACACATAGAATTAAATAAGAAACTTTGAACAAAAATTAGATCTACAGTGGAAAAAGTTCTTTATAGTTATAATGAGAGATGGATTAAATGATGGGCGGAGCGGGCACGCGCCTAGGGCCCCAACCTTTTGAGGGACCCACATAACCCAGTTTTAACATTTTTGACATGTTGCTCTTTTTCTAAAGGGCCCAAGATTTTCTTCTGCGTCTGGGGCCCCTGGTTATAATTGTTATTTTAACTTATTAATACTATCATTTTTGAACGCATTTAAATATTTAATTACACTAAAATTGAAAACTTAAAAATTGAAAACAAGAAATGAGTATAGCGTCATACTCTACATGACCAGGTCATCATTTATCTATTACTTCGTCACTGATGCGGGCTGGGGGTGATCTGGGTAGTCCCAAGTCTATGGCGCCCACCTAGGGAGTCAATAGCTGAACATTTTGCTCACACTATAGGTAAGTTTGTTGTTGCTTTTCAAACTGAAATGTATCGCATGTTTTTCCATGTGTGGGTAGAGGCCGCCACGGTGAGGCGAGCACTTAATGAAGGTCTGGAACTATCATCTGGTTGAAGGGGGAGGGGCGGGGGCGGGGGTGGGGTGTTGGAGGGTTGGTGTGGAGAGCTCTTGTGACATCTGGCTAGTCATATATTTCATTGGACTGAACTAATGCAAGGTCACCAGGTGTTTGAGAAAACGTAATCCCAAAATGTGGCACAGTAATGCAATAACAAAATATAAAGTTTAAAAAATAGACTAAATATTGAGTACAAATCAACGGAAAATGAAAGTTTAAAAAGTTGTTACAAAATGCGCAAAATTAGCTTAAAACAACAAAAAAAACTCTTATCGTGTAAGACATGTTTACTTAAAAAATAAACATTTTAGCTTTCAGTAAAATAAGTGCTAAAATTTGACATAACCATTAAAACATTTCATAATGTATGCTAGTTATGATACATCTAATTACAATAAATTATAAATAAAAAGAATTTCACCACTGCAATAGGTCTGATAGAGATGATCCCTACCGGTCAGTGCCGTAGCTAGCCATTGAGGCGCCCGGTGCAAGTTACGTATTATTTGGTGCCTTCATCCCAATCAGAAAAGCGCAAAAACGTTTAACAGCGGTCTTTCGGTGCCTTTTCCTAATTTCGCATTCTGTGCGGCCACAATATCTGCAGTACCCTTCCTATACTGCTGCCTCTGGCCGACGAAGAGAAATGCACCCACCTGTTGAACACTCTGGATACTTCTCTATAACTGGCATTTATTTTTATTGTCGTTAATGTCATAACTCTGGTGAAATTTCCAGGGAAGGTGTGTCTACTTCAATCACCAACACATGGGGGCCATATAGGCACAAATGACAACGGGTTTAGGCAACGGAATATTCGGAGACCCTTAGCAAATTAACATGGGTTGGGGGGGGTGGTTAATCTATAGCCCCTTGTAATCTTAGACTACACGGGGCCTCCTGACCACTTCCCAGCTGTAGGTCATGGTAGACAGTTGAGGTATTGGCAAAATTAAAGTCCGAACTGAGAGCCCCATTAACAGCGGGGAAGGGAGGGGACACTTGCAGCCGTCAAGTTTGTCTATACGTAAGAACAGCTCTGGTTGTATGTTTGAGTGCCAGTTAGTGTGTCTGCGTAAACATTACATTATGCCACTGTCTAGTGTTAATTATCAACATTTCAGTTTAAACGATTGTATATTATTTCCCACTATTATACAAAGTTCAAGGCCAAATCAAGACCAAGGGTTTGCAAACTTTTATTGCGCCGCGGGCCAAGTTTGGGCACTTACATTTTTCAGGAGGGCCGGAACAAGGGTATATTGGTGTATAGTTTTGTAAGAAATAATCTTAACTAAATGTAAAGTTATTGATGTGCAGAGATTAGACCGCCGAGTCCGTATTTGGCTCTGGTGGGGGGGGGGGGCGTAGTTTCCCCATGTCTGGTCTCTAGGTCACTAACTACAACAAAATGAATCAACTTAGAAATCTCTTTTTGCTTCATGCTACATTAAAATTTAACACATTGGACAGTCACCTAAAAAATAATCTTCAAACGCGGTCACATTGTAAACGTGTTCAAGCAGTCATATGTAAAGATTTTATTTTAGAATAGCTGAAAAAAAAAACAAAAAAAAAAACAAAAACATGTTATGACCAGTTTTGGACACCACGGCATGACCAATTAACCTCCCTATACTATACCTTGGTTGTACAAAATTCCATTCAAACAAATTATGCAGCTGGTTTACCACAGTAATTTTTTTTCTCAACTCTACGTGCTGGAACGTTTTAGATGAAATTAGCCGCTACAGGAGAAACGTTAAAACGAGTTGTCAGACTTGCTCAAAGATTTTCTCGAAACAGTTTTCTTCTCTCCCTTGGATAATGATCTGTGGCAAGATATGGGAGATAACTAGCTAGCTGGTCTCGTTTTTTTAAAAAAAAACTTTTTAAAAAAAGAGAGATGGAAAAAAAAAGCATCATTCGCTCGTTCGGAATTTTATGTTCCAGTAAATGTTGGGTTAAATTAAAATATAAACTTGACTAGTGGTGATGTTTATTGTATCCTCATTTGGCGGCTCAGCAGAAGTTAATGTGGACAGATTTTGAAGACACGTTGTGTGGTACTGTGTGGCATCATGAAGTGAAATTCAATGTGTTTAACTACTATGGAGAGTGCAGACATTTACACGCTCAGAACACAGTGGCTGCCTAGCTTCACAAAATTAACTTTCACTTTTAAAAGTAGGCGAATTTGTGAATGTGACGTCACAATTTGCAGTCCATTTTGGGGTTTCGGGGAGGTAAGGGAGGGGGGAGAGCGAGAGAGAGAGAGAGAGAGAGAGAGAGAGAGAGAGAGAGAGAGAGAGACAAGAGTTCTGTCAAGCACGACTTCAATTAAGATATGGATCTCTATAATATGTGGATGAGTGTTCGGTATGAGGGTCAAAAGATCGTATCTCGTCACTGTAGTGACTGCTTAAAAAAACAAGCAAAAATAAAGCCTGTAAAAACAGGACGTTTAAGAGCATTTTCATTTATAAATAGAGAGGGAAGTAAGTCATGTTTAATAGCCGTTACAAAAATAAATAATGATTACGCCCCTTTGTTTAGTTTATAATCTATATATATAATATATAAGCCCCTTAGGAACCCTGAAGCCCGGCCCTGAGAGATCCTATCGCAAAATGAACTTTTGATGTGCACATGGCAGGCCAAGACCTACAAAATGATAGATACATCATGGGTCTAGGACTTAGGGTTGTTGAGATCTAGGGTGATGACGGACAGACAGACAGACAGACAAAACGGGGACAATAGAGCATTTTTTTTTTCGAAAAAGCTCTAAAAATAAAAAATGTAATACTTGTATGTCTCCTTAAAGAACCGGTTCTCAATCTTTAGGCGACTTTACCCCAAATGGTGCGAAAATATGTCCGCGGGTACACGTCAGTTCACGAATAAATGTACTTAATGGTATGTGCTTATCTTTCTAATGCGATACTTAGGCACGTGGTTTGGTGATGAGTCACGCAGCTAATTAGCGATCTTCTTCAAAAATTCTTGGTAATTGTAAACTAAAATTATGTGTCGGTGCTTACCCCTTCATCACCCTTCCAGTACCACTTCAGGGGTACGCTTACATCCAGATGAGATCCGCGGCCCAAAGGGTAACCTGGAGTCCAAAAAGGGACATATTTTACTGGTTTCAGGTTTGTGAAGACAAATAAATACTGGGTGGGTGTGTACAAAGACATTTTGTTTTGGACGCAAGAACATTGGCCCTTTCCTAGAACCCCCGCCCTACCCCCCATCCCCCTCACAACCCACTAACCGATATTTGCTACGTAACATTTAGGTTATCTGTCACACGCAGAGGTGAGCTTCAAATTATAGCCTATAGATACTAACTGTAGATTATTATAATAAGCCATCTTAACAACGTCTATCGAAGGGAGTGGAGGGGGGTTGGGGGGGGGCTTTTGGCGTAAAGCCTGGGACGGTCTGTTGTAACTCATCCCTTTTTCTGTTAAGGTCAAGGTTGTATGGACATTTTCTTTGTTTTCAATGTGTGTTGGTGCGTGTATTGTTTTTGATTAAAGTCGTTGTTGTTGTCGTTGTTGTTGTTGTTATTGTTGTTGTTGTTCTTTTATTGTTGTTATTAATGTGTAATTTTACTACAACGAACTTGAACGGCCATGTATGTTGTTTTGTTTGTTTTGAAAGGGTCACACCAGGTGTGACTTTAGCATCACTGTTGAATGCGCGGGGGCCTGTGGTGAGTGTCAGACGCTGAGGGAGGTAGGGGAGGGGTAGAACTGTGCCATTTGTCTAAATATTGTACCAATGCGCTACGAAGGCGGGGACCCTCCTTAGGGAATGGGTTTTTGGCGGTTGTACTAGTTACCATCCTTTCTCCCACCCCCTACCATTACCGCTACTAAAGTTCTCCTACTAAACAAATAAAATGTTCTACTATTACACACACACAAAGTTCTACTACTACTACTACTACTACTACTACTACTACTACTACTACTACTACTACTACTACTACTACACACACACTACTACCACTACCACTACCACTACCACTACCACTACCACTACTACTACTACTACTACTACTACTACTACTACTACTACTACTACTACTACTACTACACACACACACAACGTTCTGCTATAAACACAAAAAAAGTTTCAATGGAAGCAACAGGAAGCTCAATGAAACACAGCGAGTCGATTAAAAAAAATTGTAATAAGACCAAATAAAAATCTTGGTGCAGCTCATTTTTTTTTTAATACTTTTGCTTACGTTTTTTACTAGTTCTTATTTCCGATTCCTTATCCGAATCTACAATTTTTTCGAGCTCTTCATAAATCCCATTAGTTCTTTGAGTTGGAATCAGAATCGGGAATCGCATCCGAAGTTTTAAGAAATATCGGGAATTGTCATCACTAGTCACAAGGTAATGTCAAGCACCTAAAGGAACACTCGGGAGAAACTCTTTGAGTGTTTAGTAGTACAGTATTTTTTCCTTGTCAGTCTAATCTTTTATATGTTGTTTCATCTTTTTAGCCTCTATAGTTATCTCACTTTCTCTCTCTATCTCTCTCTCTCTCTCTCTTTCTATCTCTCTCTCTCTCTATCTCTCTCTATCTCTCTCTCTCTCTCTCTCTCTCTTTCTCTCACTCTCTCTCTCTCCTACTGTTTAAGAAATGACGATGGTTCGCAAGTGAGTGAAGAGTGTATTAAGTACAGGGAAGAGTAGAATGGTGTTTCACTCAGAAGGAGATGGATGTTTTACCGGGGTCTGCCTGTCTGTCAAAAACAAATAATCTATTGACATCTTCAGTCTAAAATATATTACAAAAAATATACGTTTTTCTGAGTTTGGTGAGAGATCAATTACTTGTTTGTTTGATTTATAGGTCTTTTAATTTCTTCTTTAGACTTTCGACTGACGGTTATTTCTAAAGATGTGGTAAAAATAATAAAATGAGTATTTGGGTTTTTAAGGCGAAACAGCAAAGTTCAACTTATCAAGTTCCTGTAACATATATTTTGTAAAACTATAGGTAAATAAATAAAAGTAGAACTGGTGGATGACTTGAACGTGGTGACTATTGGAAACGTTGGAGTAAATACACTAGCAGGGGCGGGCTAGCAAGTAAAAGCTCTTGACAAAAAGGGGTGAGACAGACCAGGTAGTGAGGCCAGGTAGTGTGAGGCCAGGTATCACGAGGCATTTAATTAACTATCTTATGACCATATTGATTTTTTGTATATAACGTTGTATACATCGTCAAGAAATTAGATACATATTTTATCAAGAAGAATGTCAAACTTTGCCATTAACTTAGATTATTTTCTTATCGGCTTTATGGATAGTTTGAAATAATGAAATTCTCCCCCCCCCCCCGGACTATCAGTTTCAGTTAGTCCATGAAGCCTCATTTCTCACAGTTACAGCACTGATTATCCACTACAGTTAATGTCGTAAGTTTATAATACAGTTGGAAATTCTTCTTAATGTATCTAATTTCTTGACAATTTGATAACTCTGTTTTCTTCTATTTACCTCTCTTTCTTCTTTGTCTTTCTCTTACTTTCTCTATTTCTCTCCATTATCCCTCTCTTTTTTCTCATTCTTACTCTTTCCTATTGCTGCAATTCCTATAAGACAGCCACAAGGATAAGTCTTTGTAAGAGAAACAATTAATTCCGTTTTATGTCCTATGAACAGATAATTGTTAAACAATTTATTCTGCACTTTTTCAACAGATTTTATTTCACCACGGAAAATTCCCATGCAGAGACTTGAAGCGGTTGGGAACAATTGGCTCTGTAGGGATTTTGAACCCAAAACCTGTAACATACAGATCAGATTTACAACATTAACACCAGTAAACCGCCATCAAAAGACTGAGTGAATTTGATCAAACAAAGAGATGTGATATATTTTATGTGGAATATTATATCAACATCTTTCCTGCCAGAGAAATAAAAAAAATCATAAACATACCAAAAGGAAAACATATTACGTTTCCACAAGGACCGGTGAAAACAAAGAGGGAGGGAGGGGGGGTGTGTTTTCGTCTTGCTCTTTACGCACATCAGGTGCCTGGTGTCGGGTAACCACCCCTAGTCCCCTTATTCTTCTGAGATGGCTTCTTAGAGACACACCCTCACTTTCTCTCATTCAGGCTCTTTCTCTCTCTCTCTCTCTCTCTCTCTCTTATTCTCTCTCTCCCTCTTTCTCTCTCTCTCCCTCTCTCTCTCCCTCTTTCTCTCCCTCTCTCTCTCTCTCTCAAATTTCTCTCTCTCCCTCTCCCACTCTCTCTCTCTCTCTCTCTCTCTCTTTTTAAATCTCTCTCTTTCAATCATCTCTATCTTTTTATTTCTCTTTATCTCTCTCTCTCTCTCTCTCTCTCTCTTTCTATCTTTCTGCCTCGCTCTCTCTTTCTCTCAATCTCTCTCTCTTTCAATCTCTCTCTCTGTTTCTTAATGTCTCTTACTCTCTCTCTCTCTGTCTCGCTTTCTCACTCTCTGTCTCTCTCTTTCCCTCTCTCTCTCTCTCTTAATCTCTCTCTCTCTCTCACACACACACAATCTCTCAATCTCATTCTTTCAATCTCTCTTTTTCTCTCGCTATATTTATCTTTCTCTTTGTCTTTCTCTCGTACTCTCTCTTTCTCTCTCTCTCTTTCTGCCTCGCTCTCTCTTTCTCCCCATCTCTCTCTCTTACTCTCTTAATCTCTCTCTCTCTCTCTTACTCTCTTTATCTCTCTCTCTCTTTAGTATAAACTTTGTAAAATCTTTCCGTTTTTTCCCTCTTTCTATTTCTCAGCATCTTATGTTTCAGAATTCATTTTTTTTTCGGCTTCAGTGTATCTGGAGCTGTTGGAGCCACGCCGCTGGGGCAAGTAATGAGAACTACAAATGTACCACACGGGGGTTTCTTTGAAACCGACCAAGTAACTACTGACGCGAAAAAGGAACGGAACATTGGTCGGATACGATGAACCATGGCGCGCTGCGCACCGTGCAAGAACTGCAAACTTTTGTCCTGCACTTCATCGAGCAGGTGTAGGGTTCAATTCAAACTTTCAGATATGTTGGAAGTGACACTGATACAGAATATTAGGCACCTGGATTCCCCTCGTTATCTTTGTAAAGAAAAAATTAGATGGTGCTAATTATTTACATTTATATTCATGTTTTAGCTCCAATATCATCATCATCATCATCATACCCTTAATCGACAAGATCGTTGGGGGAACGAATAGACACTTCAACAGACATATTTCTCCACAGTTGCCTATCTTGCGCGGCTGTCTATAGTTCATTCATTGGTAGCCCCCTGTCCATTCTTTTATATTGTCAAACCAACATTTCCACTGGCTCCCTCTGTGACGGCCTCCTTCTACAATCACTTGGAGAATAGTTTCTGGCAGGCTATCATTCCTTGACACATGTCCGAATCAATATACATGGGTGTGTGTGTGTATATATATATATATATATATATATATATATATATATATATATATATATATAATTTATCAGGAAGCTCAAAATGAGATTTTAACAAATAACAAAACACCTTTTGTTGAGGACTTCAACTCGACTAGAGTAAATATTCTTAATTCATATGAATACATTTTAATTTGTTGGTTTTTTTTTTGGTTATAAACCTTTTTTTTTTAAATGTCTCGTCAACTTAAGGCCGGTAATAAAAATATCACCATAGATGTGTCTGATTTAAATGTTCGCCCGGGTCATCTTCACGGCCCTTAGCGGCGGCCTGTGTTTCAAGTGAGCGAGACATTATGGTAACCGACACAGTACAACTACTTATGTAAGTCCCGCTGAGTAACGTAGATGGCGGTCTAGTCCCAGACGTGTTCGATTAGCCCTCCCCCCCCCCTTTTTTTTTTTCTAATTCGATGTTTATTAAATAGCTTAACAGCGCCCCCCCCCCCCACATCACTTTCACTCATCAATCGCTATCCCAAATGAACGTACCCAATGGGGTCACGAGGATCAAGGTCCTCTGATATAGTCTTGGGTTTGCAAACTCATGCGACAAGCCCGATGATGTTTAAACGTCAAAAGGTCGTCTTCTTTTTTCTTGTAATTCCTTTGCCCGAGTCTATTAATTATTTTATTTTTTTTTAGTTGGTCACTTTTCAACATAAATTTAGATAAAAAAAAATAACATTAAAAAAAAAAAGGCGCCATAAAGTGTTCGGATGGTCTCCCCTCTAGGGCGGCCATGACTACGTCATCGGTGCTTATCACATCTCAAAGAAATGTGAAAGGGGCACAACACACGTGGATGATTTAGGGGTGGCCTTGGCATAACGGTTAAATACGCGGGGCGCAGGGGCCTAGATCATGTTCAAATGTGGAGGCCTGGATATGTCCCAGGCAAAGGTTATGTACTGTGTCAGACGCTTATTTCGGGAGGGTTGAGGACTTAAGCCTGGGGCCTAAAGCGGTTGCCATAGTCCCCATCCCTTAAGGCCACTACTAGATGATTGCTACTAGCCCATTTTTTAAATCATATAAATACTAAACGATGTCATTATAGATGGCCTTATTCCACAAATAATGCTTTTATCGCAATGACAACATAATTTAGTAATTGTTTAACCAAACCTTATAACCAGAATTTCAAATATCTGACATTCTCATGAATGAAACTCAACGTTAGCTGCAATGAACATGGTCCAGCTCGTGTAAACGTTGCAGAGATCAAATATCTAATGGCGAGAGAGCACATATAATGCAGCACTGAATAATCATTATATATAATAATACTCATTTCCAGTGTGCGTTAAATCGAAAGTAAAGAATTAATACATGTACAACAGTATTCCAGTTTAAAATACAACCATGAAAAAAATCGGATCTGCCCGAAACCAAAAAATAACCCAGCCTACCGATCAAGCATAAGGGGATATAACTCTATGCAAAAGGATTTGCAGGGTACAGCTAGTTACATTAATTATCTGTCATATCGGTAAATCCGGCAACTGTTTAACTGATTTGTGGCATTCATTTCGAAATTTATAGATATGTCGTCTGACCGTTTCTTCTGACCCTGTAAGTTCTGACTCTGTTAGTTCTGACTCTGTTGATTTGACCCTGTTGCTCCAATGATTGACAGACAAGAAGTTCGCTAAAAAAAAGGTTTCAACTTGTTGTGAGCGAACAAGTAATTGGGGAAAGTGCTAAAAAAAAATGTTGGGAGTGTAATGAAATGGGGATTAGTACTAGGGTAGACAGATAGATAGAAAGATAGATGATGGATGGATGGATGGACGGATAGATAGATAGATAGATAGATAGATAGATAGATAGATAGATAGATAGATAGATAGATAGATAGATAGATAGATAGATAGATAGATAGATAGATAGATAGATAGATAGATAGATAGATAGATAGATAGATAGATAGATAGATAGATAGATAGATAGACAGATAGATAGATGATGGATGGATGGATGGATGGATAAATAGATAGATAGATAAATAGATAGATAGATAGATAGATAGATAGATAGATAGATAGATAGATAGATAGATAGATAGATAGATAGATAGATAGATAGATAGATAGATAGATAGATAGATAGATAGATAGATAGATAGATAGATAGATAGATAGATAGATAGATAGATAGATAGATAGATAGATAGATAGATAGATAGATAGATAGATAGATAGATAGATAGATAGATAGATAGATAGATAGATAGATAGATAGATAGATAGATAGATAGATAGATAGACTCTTCATTTAAGTGGGAATATGTATTGTATGTTGAATTTATTTTTTGTTCCTTGTGTAACTCATATAACCAGCCAGAATTACGAGCTGACTGAGAGACATGAAACCCCGTCTGGTTAAGAGCCGCTGAAAGCCATGGCACTGCTCACATATGTAGCCGCTGAAAGCCAGGGAGACTCACGTTGTAGCCGCTGGGACGAAACCGTGAGCAATTTTGTCTATAGTGGCGGCTCACGTCGTGAGTTGACGAGTTGCTGGGAAACTATTTCAGCTGAGTTATGAGTGGAGTTTTACTGTGCACTGCTTCACCTACAGGGTAACATAAGTTGTACTTAAATAGTTGCTGCTGCTGCTGTTGTTATTGTTGAACCTGGAGGAGGGGGGGGGTCCATTCTTAGTGGTACACGATATGTACATTACAGCAACAGTCATTGGTACACAATGGCTGTGTACTATTTGGATGGGGGAGGGGTCATGTCATGTATAGTTGTAAAGGAGGAATGCTTGTAATTTTTAGTATTCAGTATTATGGTATTGGTAGACTTTGTTTGTGTATCCACTGTTATGGTACTGGTAGCCTTTTTTTGTACTATCTACTCTTATGGTACTGGTAGCCTTTGCTCGTGTAATCTGTAAAATATGTGGCTGCTACGACCCCACAATTAAGGGGTGCCCTATCGCGTCTTTTTTGCTTCACCCCCAAGAAAACGTATTCTGTGTACTTGACAGGGGGTACCAAAAGGTATCTTTGCCTAGGACTTCTACATATAACTTGTCATAGGGCTCTATGTCATAGGGGTCATAGGACCCCCCCCCCAATGTACGTTTACCTAAAGGCCCGCAAAGTGTAAGAACGTCTCTGACTCAATGTTTGAGTCATTCCTATCGTTCTGTCGTTCTTATTCTTTCTCTAATTTTCTTTCTTTCCTCTACAGCTATGCCACTGCTCTGTCTCTTCTCTTTTTCGATCGCTCAACAATATCTTGTGACAAAGAATCAGCAAAAGACACTTGTCCAAGCTAGCCGTCTATCTTTCATTGTATGGCATCTGCTATCTACCTCCACCACCACCCCTTCCCCATTTCTCAACTCTACAGCATCATTCATTTCATCAACTTCATTTCCGAACGTTCTAGATGAGACACTTCACTTTCAAAACTGTTTAACTCTCAAGTGGTTTCTCCAAGTGTCCTGGCTCCACAGTTCTTTCCCTTTATTTTCGAGTTTTTACTTTGAGCAGAAATTGTTCAGAAACGTTGAACTTAAACTTTTTTTTAAAAAAAGAACGAAGTCGTCTGCTTTTACTTTTCAGCACTTCTGTTTGATTATATACAGACTTTAACGTTTACTTGTTTTGTTTTGTAAATAGTTCCATTTTTTTTAGATGTTTTCTTTTTGTTTTTTAAAACAAAAAAAAATAATTAAATTTATCTCAATATTTTTTTTAATATTCTTTTTTTTTTTCAAGTTAAAACAATTCACTAATCAAAATAAATGTTATCCATTTAATGTGTAAAAAAAATTAGCAACATTTCTGCTGCAGTATCACCTTTCATTATATAAGAGAGGGTTTTTTTCCCCCTGGATATTTCACTTTTAAAAAAAAAGTTATATCTGGTATTTCTCACAGAATTAAAAAAAACTTAGTTTTGATACACTGCCAGCCTGTTGCACGATGGCTTGTAATTTACTGTTTAATGTTAAGTTGAGCTTCTCTTTACTTAAATGAAGACGAATGGCATGTCCCTGGGTCTGTGAACATTTGGCTTTGCCTGGTATTTCCTCTAAAGACATAACAAGACTGAGGGTTGTACTTGGTTTAGGTGAGTGCACGGCCATCAAGACGGGATGGGTAAAAGGGGAAAGAGAAAACTATGTAGGGTTAAGGAGTAATGAATCCAGATGTGAAAAAAAAAGTTACAATTTTTTTAATTGTACAAATATGACAGAATTTGAATTTTGATTTCTAGTAACTATTTTCTATTTTTTTTTCAACTATTCGATGAAAGATTGTTTGTCAATTACCACATAAAAAAAAATATAATATAATATCAAAATGTTTTTACACAGAGGCGGATTTGATGTTTGGTACCCAGGGTTACGACTCCGGATTTAACAGTTATATTTTTTTTAAAGACACCAAATTTGGTTTCATCCAAGCTAATGTATCAACATTAATGGCAAACAATGTATTTGAAAATATAGTTAGCATGTGTTCTCTCTCTCTCTCTCTCACTCTCTCTCTCTCTCTTTCTCTCTCGCTCTCTCTCTCTCTCTCTCTCTCTCTCTCTCTCTCTCTCTCTCTCTCGCTCTCTCTCTCTCTCTCTGTCTCTCTCTCACACACACACGAAGCCGTATTTAAATAGTAATACACTCTATTAATAATATATCTTTCTTACTGTCTTGTGTGATGAAGTGAGTTACTATTTCTTTAGCTGTGCCTGTCTTTAGCTGTGCCTGTCTTTAGCTGTTTCTGTCTTTAGCTGTGTCTGTCTTTAGCTGTACCTGTCTTTAGCTGCGTGTCTTCAGCTGTGTCTGTCTGTCTTTAGCTGTAGCTGTCTTTAGCTGCGTCTGTCTATAGCTGCCCTTTAATCATAGATCATACCTGTCACGGTCTCTGTGGCACGTGACACTAATCTCTAACATTGGCCCACTACTGCCTGTCGGGCTGTTTGATACAGCCCTCGCTTTGCTCTTCTTCGCTCGTTCAATGACTGGATTAATTATAATGTATCTTATCTTACATAAACACTCATCCGTCTGCTCTTGGTCCGGCCCTTTTGTCAAATTTAATAAATCAATATAGCCCGTAGCTCGTCACGTTTGCCCACCCTAGTACTTATGCCCGTTTCATAAACTAATGACTCTGTTTAGTAGATACTTAAGTTGTTGTGGTGTATTAAGTGAAATATATTGAAATAGCGGGCCATGTTTTATTACCTCTTGTAATCTCCCGTAAAAAAGAGTGTGTTGCTTAGATATGCGATGCATTTGTTTGATTCTGTGTCAAAATACAACCTTTGTAAATGTAGCTATTATGATCTATTCCATGATAGATATATGTAGTCTGAGAATAATGTAGCTTAAGTGGTCATGTCATGCTAATGATATGTTTGAGAGAACATGGAAAGCGTGTTAGTGTAACTGATATAAGACTTCATGACGTAAACACTGGAAGATGTATCTAACTTTACTTTTTTTAAATGCCTTCAACATTTCTTCATCATACTGTTACTGTGGTGAACAAGCCAATAAGTGTGACAGAATGATGTACGTTCCCTTAGAAGCAGGTTGGCTGATGGTTGAGGGGGGAAATATTCAGAAATGTTTTGCATCCGAAGAGTGGCTTTTTTGTTGTTGTTTTTTCGTTCTTGCAAATCATCAAATAACCAAAGTTTTGAGTCATTGATCACTGCAGTGGGTCTGAAAGTTTGAGTCAATGATCACTGCAGTGGTTCTCAAATTTGAGTCATTGATCACTGCAGTTGTTCACAAAGTTTGAGTCATTGATCACTGCAGTGGTTCACAAAGTTTGAGTCATTGATTACAGTAGTGGTTCTCAAAGTTTGAGTCATTGATCACTGCAGTGGTTCACAAAGTTTGAGTCATTGATTACAGCAGTGGTTCACAAAGTTTGAGTCATTGATCACTGCAGTGGTTCACAAAGTTTGAGTCATTGATTACAGTAGTGGTTCACAAAGTTTGAGTCATTGATTACAGTAGTGGTTCACAAAGTTTGAGTCATTGATCACTGCAGTGGTTCACAAAGTTTGAGTCATTGATTACAGTAGTGGTTCACAAAGTTTGAGTCATTGATTACAGTAGTGGTTCACAAAGTTTGAGTCATTGATTACAGTAGTGTTTCACAAAGTTTGAGTCATTGATTACAGTAGTGTTTCACAAAGTTTGAGTCATTGATTACAGTAGTGGTTCACAAAGTTTGAGTCATTGATTACAGTAGTGGTTCTCCACCGGCGAGTTCTTTTAGGGTCGCGACAAAGTTTGAAATTATGATTGACGATTAAGAATCTGTGTGAATAAAATTATATAACTTCATTTTTTTTTTTTTTTTTTTTTTTTAAATCTTCACAGTAAATTAATATTCAAAAGTAGAAAATCTTTTAATCCGTTATAAAATCAATGTGACTCCTTTCATTTTTTTCTTTCTTTTTAACAGTTTTTTTAAATGTATGTCACTTAACAGAAAAAAAAAGTTTTCATATTGGGTCGCTAAGCGTAAAAAGTATGAGACCCACTGAATTGCAATAACGAAAAAATAACGTTGTGATGGGTAGGTTTTAGAGAAAATTGTTGGAGTATATTCAATTATGAAATCTCGTCAAAAATATTTCTTTTATTGACTGTCAATTTGTCTTTCTTGAGTCCTTTAATTCCTTCAATACGTGCCTTTATTTAAACATAGCTCTTATCTCAAAACATAAACAGAAATACTCTGTTCTTCTTGTTATTTAACCATCATATTTTCTTTTTAGAGCATAAAAATTTTTTCCCTTTTGTCTGTCCGTCCGTGCGTCTGTCCGTCCGTCATCACCCTAGATCTCAACAACCATAAGTCCTAGACCCATGATGTATATATCATTTTGTAGGTTTTGGCCTGCCGAGAAATGATTTTTTCCATTTCGCGATCTGACCTTGAGGGTCGCAAAAGGGGCCTTAGTACCGTTTTTTACTATGTTTACATTAATAAAGGAGCGCCATATCTCAGCAACTATAAGTCCCAGACCCATGATGTATATATCATTTTGTAGGTCTGGCCCGCCATGTACATCAGTTCATTTTGCGATAGGACCGATGGGCTTCAGGGGCTCCTAAGGGGCTTATATATTATATATACACTTTGTACGTTAATAACCTGTTGATTTGGTGCGAAATACTGCAGAACGTAGTTTCAATTAAGATTTATTAAGAAAACTCATCAAATGAAATAGTAAGTTTGTGTTCTGAGTTTAATTGAAAGTATCAGAGTATGAAAAATTGATGGAGTTTTCGGACGATTAATGATATAATTTAGAATGTTTTCAATTATGGGTCCTATTTCAGTGTAACCACAAACAATTTGTAGTTAGATTTAAGAGACAATAATTTTTTTTTCAAAATAAAGAAACGTCTTTATAATTCTTTTTTTTTAAAAAATATATGCATTACACAATTGAATTTATAAACATTTCCAAAATTTACAAATATTTACTGAAACTAAAAAACGTACTGATACATAACTCAAAAATGCGGTAAAACGTCCTGTGTCAAAAAAAAAACAGGCTTAATTGCTTGTTTTTTCTAATCTCTGATTGAAATAGAGATGCTCAAACTATCTCTAAAGCTGGTAGGCCCTTTATTCTAAAAATATACAATTTTGAAATGACGCAATTACACAGGCCTAAAATAGTACCTAGGGCCTATATTATACAAACATTTGAACTCATTTGATCAATTCTTTTTCTGGGTTGGGGAAGCTCGGCAATTTCTAGTTTTCACCCGGTCAGCAGGTAGGCTTGGTGCGGTTCCGTACCTATCCCCATATGTGTCTGTGTGTGTGGGTCGCGCGCGGCTCTTAATCATTTTTTCCAATTAAATTGTATCTTTTAAAAAAGCATAGGCCTACATTTGAAAGATTTTTGTGCAGCTTTTGTTTCGTTATCGTGCAAGGCTGGGGCTGTACAACAAAAGTATTCAGCCAGTACTGGTTAATGGCCCATCCCCTTATAATACACTGCAGCCCCCTCGTGTTCCCCGACGGCTTCTTGTTCCGGCACCTCGTGTTCCCGTCGGCCACTCGTGTCCCCGGGGCGGCCCCCTCTGTTCCCCGGCGACACCTCGTGTTCCCCGGCGACCCCTCATGTACCCGGTCGACCCCTCATGTTCCCCGGTACGGCCCCTCATGTTCCCCGGTGGAGACCTAGTTCCGGTCGGCAGCCCCTTATGTTCCCCGGTCGGCAGCCCCTCATGTTCCCCGATCGGCAGCCCTTCATGTTCCCTGGTTGGCAGCCCGTAATGATGATACATGGTTCTATCAAGCCCTGTATGAAAGATGAATGCCACTAGTAAAAATAAAATGACTCCACGCAAGTTTAGCGCGTTTGTTTTGTTTAGTGTATTTTATTTTTACATATGTCTAATAATTTTCCTTTCTTTCATATTCAACTTGTATTTTGTCTTGTATGCGGCCTCCATATTGTTAGAGACATATTACTATTATCAGATCTATATATAAAAAGATATTCACATTTGAAAGCAATTTAACATCTAGCAAACGTAAAATCAAACACACCGCGTGGATTTGTGAAATTTCGGTTTTTCGTCAAGAGAAACCCTATGTATTGCCAGAACGTACAGAGCTATAGGCATTTTTTTTAACCGACAATTGGTTTGACTTTTTCAAAACTTATTTCTCTGGCAACCTTGGACTTGGTAGTCCGACAGAAGGTGCGCCAACGTGTGTTATCAAGTGAAACATCAGCCGTTACATGACAACTCGTCGGGCCATTTTCCAATTTGTGCGGTGCTTACATCTTCCGAACTTTGCTGGAAAATAATGAAATTTTTTATCTAAAAAATAGTTTTTTTTTTCAAAAGAAGACCCGGAGAACATTACAGGAAATGAATCAGTTTTAACACACACATACAGTTGTAAACATTCCCTATGGGGAACCAAGCGTAAGTTTCGGAAATAGAATACACTTTAGTGTTAGGTTTATTTATATTAGCGGTCATTTCGTTAAGTGACTTAGTAAAGTGGCATTGTTTTTTTTAAGTTATGTTATTTGATATACGTCAGAGGCGAAGTAAATATGATGTTTACTTACTAATGATCACGTCTAATTGTATACACCATGTTGTCAGGTTTCTGGACTTTGTTGTTGTTGCTTTTTTTACTTTCTAAATTGAATCAAACACGAGTCAGAATCAAGCACGAGTTGTGAGTGAATCAAACACGAGTTGTCTTGAGGAACTGTCTCTGAGTGAATCAAACACGAGTTATCTCTGAGTGAATCAAACACGAGTTGTTCTCTGAGTGAATCAAACACGAGTCCGTCTCTGAGTGAATCAAACACGAGTTGTCTCTGAGTGAATCAAACACGAGTTGTCTCTGAGTGAATCAAACACGAGTTGTCTCTGAGTGAATCAAACACGAGTTGTCTCTGAGTGAATTAAACACGAGTTGTCTCTGAGTGCGTACATCTCAGAATACAAATAATCGAATTTATTTTTAAATTACTTTTTTTTAAGGTTTCTTTTTACTTTGTTGTAACTTACCCATTATTATAGTGTGACCAAAGGCTCAATCTTTCGCGGTTCTTGGATCACGGTATTTCACTCTAACCATTGGAATCATTCTGTGCACACACACACACACACACACAGAGAGAGAGAGAGAGAGAGAGAGAGAGAGAGAGAGAGAAAAAAAATCAATTAAAAAAACAAACCGAAAAAAAAAATTCAGAAAAACATTAAAGTGAGTGCTTGTGTATTTGTGCGTGTGGATTGGTGCTATTTTTATTTATTTATGTTTTGTCCCTTACAATAGCTGTTCTCGTTAAACTCTTCATTACCAGTACCACAGTTTTAAAACAAAATGTGCTTTAAGAGTTCCACGGATAAAATATTAAAAAGTTTGGTGTCACGCAAAGTAGACTAAACTTTGAGCTCAGTCAAACAAAATGTTTGTTTTTTTAACTTTTAAGTGTCAAAATAACTTTGGTAAAGTCAAGAAAAACATTTATTTTTTTTTTGTTTACATCTCAAACCACCATAGAAAGTGTCAGCAAGTTTTAGTTATATCTTAACGCATTGTTGCTGTGAGAAATATAAAATCTTGTTATCATTTGTGTCAAATGTGACAGAAATAATTCAGCCCTGAGATCGAAGTCAGCCATTACTTGCAGCACACTTGCCACCGTATTTTACTGGAAATCTGATCAAATGTCAAATTTGTATAATTAAGGCGCTTTTAGATAACATTAAAGTCTAATAATAGCCTAATATTGTTTTAAGTTGTTATAGATGTGTCTGTAATGCTGATAATTAAGCCCATATCGGTCCCCGAGACCGCCACCCCCCCCCCTCAGTTTGGGGCCCCTACACAGACTTTGCTATAGACAAAAACACTATGGTGACCCTGTTGCAAGTATGCTGTAACATCAACAGATACATCGTCTATAAACATAGCAAAGAATTAATGGAGGAAAAAATGACATTGAAATTCAACAAACTCCCACTCTTTAAATAGTAGCTACTAAAATCTGTTTACATGTTCTTCAACATACTATTGTAAAAACAACGTTTTTTTTAGTCTTTATTGTATCGTAATTTTTTTTAAATTTTAAATGAGAAAAAGATACCGGTACACAATTAAATTTTTTTTCTTGTTATTTTGTGGAATTATTAGCTTTGTTGTGTACATTATCTTGTTGGGCCTCCAATTTATCTCCTTCGTTAATACTTCATAATATGTCCGCACTCTTTAAGATCAACATCCCAACTGCCTCTTGAACGCCATGCACCAAATGACACTTGGGAAAAACTCGCACATAGAAACACAGCGCTGCGCAATTCACAAACTAATACGCAACAGCGAACACTTGAAATATCCAATCAGTAATAGGCGCAATGTATTCATAAAAACAAAATAATATAAGTTTAATCCATCAAATCTATAAACAGAATGAGGAAAAATAATAATAAGTCTAGACAAATAGTATAGTCACCAACGGCCCAACTTTTACACTCGTGAACTAGCACCTGTCCTACACGATAAACTCTTTACTTAACTCCCTTCTCCACGTTCACATACAACCACCTTCCCTCCTAACCCCCCTGATCTCAGCCAAATACAGCCATGCTCCACTGGTCACTCCGGTCACTCTCCATTCACAACTTTGATCTTCCAACCGTTCACGATCAAACCCACGCCATGCCATTCACAGTTCTCACACCCACATATAATATTCTGACAGAAGATAGTCTGCTGCCCAACTCACAAACTAATACACAACAGCTTAATATGAAACAGCACAACAGTTACTGTACATTGACAATACAGAAGTAACACAACAGCCACATCACATTAACAATTCATAAGTAACACAACAGTCCCAGTACATTAACAATACAGTAGTAACAACAGTCACAGTTTAACGTAGACTATAATCTTCTCAGGCGTGCCGGTGGGTTTTTTCAAAGAGTTCTAGTGTGCCGCGAGTTTTAAAAAAGTTGCGGAGCACTGCTCTATTTTACAATAAGGGAATTTTGAGCACAAAACCCATGTGTCATGTAGAGACTGTATGTTGATAAAATGTTTACATTCGACATAGCAATAGTCTCCCTTTAATTTCTCGGGTTTTACACCATAAGTTGCCAGCTGTTTTCTGAAGGAAAAAAAACCAATGGAAAAAAATATAACATTTGCCTGGCAGGACTCAAAACAACTATGACGTGTGTAGCCAAACTTGCATGTTCTTGTAAGTAAATAAAAGAAAACTGAATGAAAGCTGATTTTTTTTTTGTGTGAAAAGGTTGATTTTGTAGGCATGTGACAGTTATGTGCCTCTATGTAGTACCAAAGATATGGTACTTGGTACTTATGCTTGAAATCGTTTACTTCCTTGAGCTCATTTTTTGAAGTACTTTTACTCGTATTTGCACTTGGGAACTTGTACTCGTACTAGTATGGTCAGTACTTGGTAGGTCTCTGTCACAGTAGTACACATAAAGTTTATAGCACATACAAAGCTATACATTATGCAAGCACATATAACACACTCGACTTTGCTACACACAAGCACAACATATCCATCAGTCCAGGGAGTCCAGACCTGTATCTATAGTCATTAGTCATTGTACTGTCGGCTGAGGTTGACTGAAAGAAGGGAGCTACAAATCATTCGTTCGATTATTGTTACAAAAAAAGAGAACAATGCACATAAGTATGTGGTAAACACATCTGATGTACAATGAAATATTAAGTTATAATCAGTATATTTTATGCTTGGACCAGTGGCGTCGTTTTTTTTTTTATTTGGGTGCGCGGCGGACCCAGAACTTTAGGTTAAACTATTGTTTTCGGTGGGCTGCCCCCTAATATTTTACGAGGGGGGGGGAGCAATCAAACTGATAACAACGCTATTTACTAATTCGCTACGACTGATAAACAATAAATATACTAGCAAATATCTCAATTGTTAAGAAACAATTCATTTGGGTTACAGTCATTTAAGACATCTTTACCTAGCCATCAGTCAGATCATCTTGTTTGTCAAATACAATATCATTCTACTGATGAGCTTAACTATATTGATAAAATAATAGTGATTTGGGTTCTGCGTTAAATCGAAAGTAAAGAATTATTACAACAGTATTCCAGTTTAAAATAAAATCATGAAAAAAATCGGATCTGCCCGAAAACAAAAAATAACCTAACCTACCGATCAAGCCTAAGGAGATATAACCCTATACAAAGGTTTTGCAGGGTACAGCTAGTATATAGATATTTCTGACCTGTGAAGTGTAGGGTTGATATATTTATCTCTTAGATCGTATAAAACACTATGCAACAGTGCAATCAATAGCCATGGGGGCAACACGAGAGGCATAAAGGAAACTTTCACTATGACCTGAAAAATTACATTGGTTCTCACTGGAGATCGAACCCGGGACCCTAAGGTCGAGGGACCATCCATCCTATTGTCTTTCTCTGGTAGTGTATCTCATTTTTTTAAATAACATACAACATTAAAGTAATATTTTATAAAGAGTTTGCATTCTTTTAACGTTTTCATGCATTACACAACTGACTTTATCTTCAAACCTCTTTGGGCCCTCATTCATCCATTCACATTTATGTTGGTAAAAATGTGGGTTAAATCCACGTGGATTAACATAATCCCTCTTCCCCCTAGACTTCACCTGAGACTTTGTCTAAAAGAATGAATGTGTCATCTCGCTGATATGACGCTCCTGTCTGGGCTAGGAAATGTTTTATCCAATTATTTCCTACTCGTGTATCAGCATTTCTCGACCAGGGAGCAATGACACACTTTATAATCTAATTATAGCAAAATAATGTTTCTCTCTAACACAGTCTTAATTAGTTTTGAACAAAAAATAGTACAGATGTTATTTAGTGAATGTGATAACAATTGATGCGGTATTATGACTATGTTACATCATATCGATGATAACAATAACGACATAAAAGCGTTTCAACTTCGTCCTTACTGGAATAATGACTAATCTCTATGTCAACGAGTTGGCCTGTAACATATTTGGACTGTATGCCATAGTAGAAGCAGTTATCAAACAACCAGTTCATAATAGCATCATAATATTAACTTTTACTCTTACCTGTTATATTATAATCATACTTAATAGTAAATAATTAAATCGATTATATTTCAGCTCATAGATAAAAAAGAACTCATATCAAACGTAACAAACTTTCAGAATTTCGGACAATATTATGTAACATTGTATTTATTTTCCAGTAGTGCTTTTATTTGTTCCATCCACTCTTTCGTCTGATAAACTTTTTTTAATAGTTTCATCCACATAACTTCATACTCGATGTGCTACTATTAATTATATCCAAGGAATCAGCCATGGGTGTGCCACTTGTAAATTTTACTTAGAAATTTGGAAGAAATTCTAAGGTAAATGTTGGCTGTATGCTGCAGGTCGAAGAGTGTTTGTGTGTATGTGTGTGTGTCTCAAATTAAAAACAATATCTTACAAGATATAGAAAAAGAGAAAATAACACAAGTTTGAATATAGTGAATCTGACAGTGGTTCTCAAATAATCATTACATTTACTTTTCATTTAAACATGCGTTGTCAAGAAAGACGGTAAGAAATAGGACAGCAGTGTTGTATCTGGGGACATTGATACTGCTTCAGTCGAAGACCCATTAGCAAAATATGTAATTGCAATTGATGCTTGCAGGAGGAAAGGAGGAAAGGGGGGGAGGCTCAGGTGGTCGCCTATTTTGCCTATCCATAAAATGGGGCTAGTTTTGTATGAGTAGAGAACGATTCTCTCAGTAGTGGCAGAATTAATTAAGTTGTTCATTGTTGCCCGGTCAATGATTGGAAACAAAAAATATATATATTTCTAATTGTGCCCACGGGTCAAACACAGCAATATTTAACACCTTACACTCAATGGACCGGGCTGGCCTTACTTTTTTTGCGTAATACTCCGATCCCATCCATCCTAATCACCCCTTCCCTCCCCCCCCCCCCGCTTCACCATTCTTTTACCTCATTTACTCACTCTTTCATCCGTAAGTGGACGTACGTCAAAACATATCGGAGTCAGACCTTCCTCCCCCCCCCCCCACTTCCACCCCTTTACCGATCCCCCCCCCCCCATTAAATATTCCCCGCGCTTTATTTCTGGTTCGCTCAACCACCCCCAACTACCCCCTCCACCCCCCTACTTTTACCACGAGCCCTTACAGATCGTACGCCATCATCTCGTCGCGTACTTCCTGCGCGATCTCTCTCTCTCACTCACTTCTCTAGCACGCCATATACCATGTGATCGTAATTTTCTCAGTGTAACATTTCTAGCGATGGAATCGCATCTCCCCATGTCGGAGCACGCTAATTATGTGCGGCTAATGTGTTTTGATACTGAGATTCTGACTGAAACATAAAAACATAATGATTAACGCAAGGCAAATAGTGTAGTCGTTGTTGCTGGTTTTAGTTGTTTTTTTTTTTGTTTGTTTGTTTTACTTTTTACTTTTTTCTGTGTCGGTATTTAGAGGTAAGTGTCCTCTTTACCTATGTAAATATCATTTTGCCCGAAAGTGCATCACAGTACGTGACCTTACCTGTTTAGTGTTTCGCTTTAATCCTCGTGTCTTAACATAAAAAGCTTTTAATAGCCCAGAACACGATTTTAATAAAACATGAACATTAATCTTCTAGGAAGATTCCATGAAAACACTTTATTTATTGAGTAGGCCTACTTCAGGTAATAAAGTGTAGGTGTTAAAAAAGTACAAAGTGAATCCAAAAAAAAATTTATTTTCTAAAATAGTATAATAGCGTGTAAGTTTTTTTTTTTTTTTTGTTGTTTTTATTTTATTTTAAACAAATGTGTCGTAATATTAAATCTTATTATCTAAAACTTTTATCTGAATTGATATAGTTTATTGTCTATATATATACATATATAGGCAACGTCTTTTTCCTAAAACCGCAGCAAATTCTGAGCGACTGATTCTAGAAAGAGAAAACAAAAGTCCGTATAATCGTTTATAAAATAGCCTCTGAGGTATCGCATTTTAAAAATTATAAAGCCACATTAAAAATTTTATTATATTTTTTTTTATGGATATTTCAGATTAAAAATTGTGTTGATAACTTATAAAGCGGGGATGTCCTGGTAATGTAAACATTCCATCATAACTTATCTTATTCATAACATATCCATTAAAAAAAATAAGAACTAATTGATTAATTAATGCTAAACAGAAAGACAAAATTTGTTGAAGAAACATACTTAATATATACAGAATTAGTTGACTTCTTGCAAAACTAAATAAGAGTCAAAATAAGTCATTCTTGATTTGTTAACTAGCATTCGTACTGCTTTCGAAGTACCGAAAGTCAGCGTATTATTTTAATTTTTTTTTTAAATCAGAATCTGTATATAACTTAATAATACTATTCAGTAGCTATTGTTTTTAAAAAAAATCGTATTACCGAGCATCTCATTACATTTTTGAGTTGACAAGAATGGCTGTTAAACAACGAAAACAGATTGAATCAAGCGGTACTAGTTGAAAAACTCGACCAATTCTAAAGACCCATTCTAAAGACCAATTCTAAAGACCAATGCTAAGGACCAATTCTAAAGACCAATTCTAAAGACCAATACTAAAGACCAATACTATTTTTTTTTAAAAAGGCTACGGACATAGGGTTATTCGCATTTTAAATAAATAATGAAATTAAAGTTTATTCTATTTTAAATCAATCAATACAACTCCATGATAAGTGAAATAAAGTCTAAAGATATTTTTTATCAAATTGTCGCATGCAGCAAAGACCTTCTTTCATTCCCACCATAGCTCGAATAGCAATGGCCAAGGAGGCACCACGGGAGATATAGCTGGGGGGGGGGGGGCATCACCATGACATGAAATTTACACTGATCCTCACCAATGACCCTCAGGTGGACAATTCATCGCTTTACCGTAAGACCATCTGTACTCTGTTCTATAAAACAGTTCATTTCCACTTCCCTGTTTTACCTTTGCCTTGTGGCAAGTGACTCTGTCGTGAAAAGAAATTTATTAGGGAAATTTGAACAAATAAATACTCTTGACATGGAACTTATTTTAAGAGAGCTTCACTAAACATTCTTTTCTTTTATTTATTTTTTTTTTATTTTCGGTGATTTTCATTTCAATGAAGTATGTTAAGAAAATTTTAAAATGACAATAGCAAAAAAAACACGTTTGACTTCACATGTCCCATTAGCATGTCCTATTAGCATGTCCTATTAGCATGTCCTATTAGCATGTCCTATTAGCATGTCCTATTAGCATGTCCTATTAGCATGTCCTATTTGCTAGATTGCTTCTGTAAAACTATTTTAGCTATTCTTTTATTGTAGTTATTTATTACAAAATTAACATATTTTATTGGTTTTTATTTTTAGAAACTTAACAATTGATGAATTATTGGCTTTTTATTTTTTACTTTTTTTTCTATTAACATATGATAACACCTCTCTGCCAGTTAGCTTCAGAAATTATTGGCTGGAATTGTGTGTCTTCTGGTCCTAAACAAATCGAAAATAACATTGTCAATTTATTTCCTTTTATTTTATTCTTCCTTTGGCCCTACGGCCCTGGTCTGCCGTACTTCTCCTCTCTACTGTTCCTGATTCATGGACTAATTATTCCATTCTCTCACTCCTATGGCATGAAAGTCTTTCTCAACATCATCTATACATCTTTTTTTGGTCTGCCATATGGTCTTTCCTCATTAGTTGTTGATTTGTGCATTGCCTAAGTGCCTAAGATAGATAGATAGATAGATAGATAGATAGATAGATAGATAGATAGATAGATAGATAGATAGATAGATAGATAGATAGATAGATAGATTAGATAGATAGATAGATAGATAGATAGATAGATAGATAGATAGATAGATAGATAGATAGATAGATAGATAGATAGATAGATAGATAGATAGATAGATAGATAGATAGATAGATAGATAGATAGATAGATAGATAGATAGATAGATAGATAGATAGATAGATAGATAGATAGATAGATAGATAGATAGATAGATAGATAGATAGATAGATAGATAGATAGATAGATAGATAGATAGATAGATAGATAGATAGATAGATAGATAGATAGATAGATAGATAGATAGATAGATTAAAAAAATTTGATGAAATGAAATTTATTAAATAATATGAAGTGGAATTGCCAATGGGGCAAATTAACTAAAAGTCTAAAATCATACTCCTTCAGAGTTTAAAGGAATAGTGGAAAGAGGGGGGGGGGGGAGAGAAGAATATGACTGTATTGAAAAATTGAACATAACATAATGTTCTTGTTGATGGTGTTGTCGTGTGGTGCTAAAAACTTTCTTCTACACGAATCGCAATGCATGAGCTATAAATGGGCCGGGGAAAAAGTCTTAGCTTTTTGAATCAAGACAATGTTATTGAATTTTTTTTTTCAATATTCAAATACCTTATTTTTATTGCTGTGTGTGTGTGTCTCCCCACTCCCTTCTTCTTAAGGGGATGGTGTGACTGACAAGGAAAGGGTTAAAATAGTTCACCAGTGAATGAGGCGGTCATAAAGATATCTGACATGCCAGATTTTATAAATCTAATTTACGAGTCGGGTTAATATACATATACTGTGACTCGCTGCTAAACCCGGAAAGACTTCTTTAAAAAAAAGTGAAAGGGGTTAGACTTAGAGGATTGGAGTTAAAGGGGGGGGGCTATTTTCGTTCGACTCCTAATAACTCGTTACCAGTGGTACTTAAAGTGGACGACACCGAAGCTGTGAACATATGAAGTTGTAAAAATAGTACCAGATGATTTGTTTTGAGGTTAAAGAATGATTCTGAGTTTAACGGGTGGCCGAGTGGTGTAGATACGCGACTTTCGACCTGAGAGTCCTGGGTTCTGTACTCGGTGAGAGCCATGGAATTTTTCCAGGTTATATTTGGAGCAAAGTTGCCCCACAAGTCCACCCAGCTTTCAATGCGTACCTGACTTTAGTTGGGGGAGTAAAGGCGGCTGGGCGTTGTGCTAACCACACAATCCCTATATATGCCGAGGTTATAGAAACAGATGAATTCTACACTTCATCTGACCCGATGGCCCGTCAGGGCTAAGGGAACTTTCTTTTTTTTTTATAGTCATTCGACTGTTATGACATTGAATCTTTTTTTACTATCAAATCCTCCATCTGCAGCGTCATGATAAGCCGTCTACAACTCCATTGTAAATATTCTGCAGCCCAATTACGAACCTTCTACAGCCCCATCATAAGCCGCCCATAACTCTTTCATAAACCATTTACAACCCATCATAGACCGTGTACCGACCCATCAAAAACCGTCACACAACCCCATCAAAGACCTCCAATAACTCCATTCATAAACCGTCTACAATTCCATTATAAACAGTTTACAGCCCCAACAAAATACATCCACAACCCCATCACAGACCGTTGTAGTCAAACTTGATGTGGGGTAGATGCAGCCGGTACAGTGTTCCGGGGCCTATGACGCTCAGTGATTCACACAACTTAACACTTACATGACATTCAGTGATTCACACAACTTAACACTTACATGACATTCATTGTTGGGCAGAATTATGTACAGGGGCCTGGACCTTCTACTTTCGGTCCTTGATGTAATAATGCTTACCTAGCAAAAAGTATGTACAGGTAAAACAAAAAGTCAACAGTAATAATGTCAATAGTAAAGAAGTCAAAAGCAGGAAAAAAATAGGTTGAGCAATGTTGGGTAACAAAAAAAAAAGAACCGCTAAAAACAGTAAAAAGGGCAGGTCACCCCAGTTGCCTACCCAGGGACGGTACTGCACAGAGACTGTTTATATTTAGAATGATCAACACTCTTGGTCAGATTCATTTAGTAATTATCAGCTTTCTAAATCAGGAAATAATATAAGTAGGGAGTAAACTTGCTCATACAAAATTAAATATTGTAAATCATTGTAACTTTCAATTTGTTTCTGTATTATTTCTAAACAATGTTAACAAGCCAGATTGACTGTGTTAGAAAAGAACAACAAATGATACAATCATGTTCTCTTGGTACCAACTGGTATATGGTGTCACTCTGTCATCACTTCGAACATTTTACAACATTTCAAAATTAACCCGTTTAAACTCTGGAAAAAAAAATCTTCTGAAAGTTAGATCTAGTATGTAAAAGAAAAAGATACCCCGGTTTTGTATTAGTTACATTTCTTTTAAAAGACCGGGATGCGAGGAACATTTTTTTACCGAGTTCTTAAACAAATGGATGTGATGAAAGAAACCACAGAAATATAGTGATACTGTGAAACAGTGATATAGTGATACCTGACATGTGGATTGTTTACAATGAACATCATCTGCAAGGACTCTGGTACTAACCGTACTAATTACTCACTAGACCTCGACGTAAAGGATATGGTGGTGAGATGGGTTAGTTGTGAGATTGTTGTACTTTATGATGTAAGTTTACAACCAGTGTTAGGAAGATTTTTAAAATGTTACCCTGTGTGGCAATAGGTAGTGTAGGTAACTACGCATGGCAGTACTTTGGTGGAGGTGGTGTGGCACGCTTAGTTTGTGCTGGCAGAGTTGTTTTAGTGAGAGCAGACATATCACATCTGTCAGAGTCAGAGTCTGTCTCTTTCTCCCTTTCTCGCCCCCTCTCCCCCGCCCACATTCAGAGGGACATATGTTTATCTATATATTTATCTGTTAACTTAAAAAGTCGCCAGGTTGCTTTGCTACTTTAAAACACTGCAAACAAACCAAAAAAAAAAGTTACTTTGACGTTATGAAATAAATGTTTATTTCAGTCAAATCAATCTAGCAAGTAGACAGATAGATAGTAGGTAGACAGTTAAACAGACAGGCAGACTGGCAAACATAGAGACCGAGACAAGATAGATAGATAGATAGATAGATAGATAGATAGATAGATAGATAGATAGATAGATAGATAGATAGATAGATAGATAGATATATAGATAGATAGATAGATAGATAGATAGATAGATAGATAGATAGATAGATAGATAGATAGATAGATAGATAGATAGATAGATAGATAGATAGATAGATAGATAGATAGATAGATAGATAGATAGATAGATAGATAGATAGATAGATAGATAGATAGATAGATAGATAGATAGATAGATAGATAGATGGCGGACGGATGGTCGTGTGGTAAGGCGCTCGACTGTCATCTTGAGGGTCTCTGTTTCGATCTCAGGGAAGGACCAATGGATATTTCAGGTCATGTCTAAAGTCCCCCTCTATATCTCCCGCAGTGCCTTCATGGCCATTGCACTATCACCTATTGTGGGGATGAAAACCGTCCCACTCGTGGTTTATAGGATCTAAGACATTTCATCTCATCCTTACATGGACTTCACAGACAGAAAGACTGACAGACAGATAGACTGACAGATAGAAAGACTGACAGTCAGGCTGTTAGCCCCTGACTATCCCTGACCCCTAAACCAGTTTAATGAAAGGGTGTGAAGGTGATTTCAGGGGCCCCCATGACAAGTATCCATGGTGCCGCCCCCCATCTCCCTGGCTGTGGGTCTAGTTCACTGTTTTGCGTTTCAGTTGTAATCAACATTGCCAATGCTACTTATCAAATCAACCATCTGGCACAGTTCATAGCTAATGTATGGAGGCTTTCACAATGCGATTGGTAACCAAAGATATTGGAAGCTGTTATTTGTTATCATATTGGGAACTGTTATTGTTATCACATTGTGAGCTGTTATTGTTATCATATTGTGAGCTGTTATTGTTATCATATTGGGAGCTGTTATTGTTATCATATTGGGAGCTGTTATTGTTATCATATTGGGAGCTGTTATTGTTATCATATTGGGAGCTGTTATTGTTAGCATATTGGGAGCTGTTTTTGTTATCATGAGAGGGAAAAAAAAACTTAACCGCGCGTGAGTGGCAGGGCGGAGCGTAGAAAATCTGATGAGGTGGGCGGAGCTACCCGTTCAAGCCGCGCTTCTCGGCAGTCGATATTCTGCTGTAAAGCTGTTTCACCCCCCCCCTCCCCTGTTCCTTCAACCTCCATACTTAACATCTTCAGTTTTGCCACATCTCCGCTACAGAGCCGCAGTACGAAATGTTAATTGCAAATTCCTGATTTCCGACTGCTTGTTTTTTGAACTGTTGTACACCACTTAATCGACAGGTCACTATTTGAATGTGTTTTGTATTCATTGACAACGCCAACGGAAATCGCTGTTCACTTTGTCGTGTGTAAATAATTTTTTTTAAATGTTATCCTTTATGTGTTGCATTTTTGTGTGCAAAGCATGACTTAAGATGAATTAAATAAATCAAATAGCTTTATCAAATTAGAGTTGACCATTATTCGACAAGTGTATGTTAGACAAATAAAATAGACTTTCAATTTCCATTTCATTATCATCTTATTAGATACAGTATTTATTTTTATTGCAGGTGTGACCGTGTGACCATATTTTTTGTGTGTCAGTGTGATTTCTCCTATAGCAATAATTCTTCATGATAAACTAAAGAGGAACACGGTGGATTATTTCATACGATAGCATTATTGATTGTCCAGTGCTCTTTACTATATATCCTAGTGGAAAAACTCGGTGAGCTTTCTTCTTCTTCACAAAGGAAGAGTTCCCGACATCACGTGTTCACTTGCGTGCATAGATGTAACATAAAACCGTCGACCCACGTCATTGTTGTGAGTACACGTTGATTCTGATGACGTTTTTCACTTGGTTTGATTACGTCACTTCCTGGTGTACTCCCCTTTGTTACTTTTCACGGGAACTCACTCGGATATCTACCTCATTTTGGCTGTAACAGGATATTTACTACAGACTCGGGAGAGGAGCGGCTTGTTTGACAAGCCAAAATGTTGCTAGGTGCGTGTTTATGTTACGTGGTTACTATGGTGATGAGCAACAGCATTGATGTGTCCTTGGACGAGGAACTTCCTGTTGGTCACGTGGTCGTCCGTCTGACGGACTACAAAAGTGTTGTGTACAACGGACTGGAGCCGAAGCAGGTGAATCTGGCCATACTTGACCAGAACACGGCCCCGGCCAACTACTTCAAGCTTGACCAGAGCTCCGGGGTGATCAGTGTAGCCAGGACTATTGACAGAGAGGATGTGTGTGACAGGACCGACGTCTGTAAGGTAGGCGTTTGTTTTATGTTTAGTTAATCACTTAGACAGACAAGACTGACAGACCAATTAAATAGACTTACATTCGAACAGAAAGGATAGGAGATGGAAGTCAGAGCTACTGACGCACAGAGGAACAAACGAAAGACAGACAAAAAAATTAAAAGAAAAAGACGAACAGACAGACAGACAGAACGAAAAACGGACAGACAAACGGGTGAACAGACAGGCAGACAACGGTCAGATGGAAAGAATAAATAACTTGCTGAAAGACAGAATGAAAGACGGACAGACAAATCAAGGAGCGAATAAACAGAATGACTAAGAAACAAATGTGTGTGTTTTATGAATGGACAGAAAAAATGACAAAAGAATAAAGCTGAAAAAAAAATGTCACAAACAACTTAACGTTTAAAAAAATAGCCTTCACGAATGTCCTTTAATATTCGTGTCTTAATAATGAATTGTTATAAACTTCTAATTAAATGTCAATACGAATATATATGTATACAAGAAAGACACGCACATAGATAGATAGATAGATAGATAGATAGATAGATAGATAGATAGATAGATAGATAGATAGATAGATAGATAGATAGATAGATAGATAGATAGATAGATAGATAGATAGATAGATAGATAGATAGATAGATAGATAGATAGATAGATAGATAGATAGATAGATAGATAGATAGATAGATAGATAGATAGATAGATAGATAGATAGATAGATAGATAGATAGATAGATAGATAGATAGATAGATAGATAGATAGATAGATAGATAGATAGATAGATAGATAGATAGATAGATAGATAGATAGATAGATAGATAGATAGATAGATAGATAGATAGATAGATAGATAGATAGATAGATAGATAGATAGATAGATAGATAGATAGAGATAGATATTTCAGGTTCTTCATATTTTTGAGTTGGATGGATTAAGAGTTTGTTTTTATCCCTTTGAACAACATGTTCAATATATGTCATAATACATACTTTTTTGAACAATTGTTATGTTTTTCAATTTCATTATGTCGTGAGGGCTTCATATATAAATGGTTGGGGCTACACATCTATGTTTGGAGTGAAATGTCTATGGTTGGGGCGAAATATATGAGGTTTGGTACGAAGTGTCTATTGTTGGGGCTACATATGTATGGTTGGGACAACACATTTATGTTTGGACCGAAATATCAATGGTTGGGAAGAAATGTCTAATGAAGAGGAAATATTTGGTATTCATTTTATTCACTCTAGTAAAACCAAAACCTTAAGCGGGGAATAAAATAAAAACATGTATGACACAAAACAGATGAGTCTCGTAGAGTAATTCACCTTTCTGTGTTGTATTTTCACGTAGATTTAAACCACAGACAAACAAAACTAATTATGAATTGACTTTATCCACAGCTGAGACTGAATGTTGCTGTTCAATCTTTGACCAAAGGGCAACAACCTTTCTCCAACGTCCTTAATATTCAGATCTTTATCAATGACATAAATGACAACTCACCAACGTTTCCAGCCAAAGATGTCACTCTGGATATATCAGAAGGTGCCAAGGTAACCATAAAATGTCATATTTCATTCACTGGCCTACTGATTATCATCACTATAAAATGTATGAAAAATTAATGATAAGTTGAATTTTTTTCTATTGCCAACTGCATGCCCGTAGAAAAAAGGAGCACGAAAATTTAATCTTTACAGAAATAGTTATAACTTTTGAACTTACAAAAATTGTTGCAATATTTCGAGAAATGAAAATTAAACAGTTTGAAAATGATGACCATAATTTATAAAATTAAAATTAACATTAAAATAAATTATTTTGAAAAGTAGTGTTTTAAAATTACAAATATACAACACACACACACACACACACACATAATTGACAAATAGTATTTATGTACAAAGAAAAATAATTATTTAAAAAATGTAATAGTTTTATTTCTAAAAAAAATAAAATCTGTAGATATCTTGCGAATTCTTTTTTAAACATAAATTAGAAAAATTGAGTATCCATTCTAAATGGATCAGATCAGTTCATAATGCACTATAATTTATTGAAATATTTAATTATTTTTTAAATCAATGTAAGCCTTATTTGTTATATTTATTAAAGATTTACGTGATCTGATAAATTTAAAGGAAAGTTTTATGCTAATTCAGTTGGTGGAGAAAGAATATGAGCTGTGACAGTTGTACACACAGAATATAATACAGCACAGTGATAGTTGTGCTCACAGATTATAACACAGCACAGTGATAGTTGTGCTCACAGAATATAACACAGCACAGTGATAGTTGTTCTCACAGATTATAACACAGCACAGTGATAGTTGTGCTCACAGAATATAACACAGCACAGTGATAGTTGTGCTCACAGAATATAATATAGCACAGTGATAGTTGTGCTCACAGAATATAATACAGCACAGTGATAGTTGTTCTCACAGAATATAATACAGCACAGTGATAGTTGTGCTCACAGAATATAACACAGCACAGTGATAGTTGTTCTCACAGATTATAACACAGCACAGTGATAGTTGTTCTCACAGAATATAACACAGCACAGTGATAGTTGTGCTCACAGAATATAATACAGCACAGTGATAGTTGTGCTCACAGAATATAACACAGCACAGTGATAGTTGTTCTCACAGATTATAACACAGCACAGTGATAGTTGTGCTCACAGAATATAACACAGCACAGTGATAGTTGTGCTCACAGAATATAATACAGCACAGTGATAGTTGTGCTCACAGAATATAATACAGCACAGTGATAGTGGTTCTCACAGATTAGAACACCGCACAGTGATAGTTGTGCTCACAGAATATAATACAGCACAGTGATAGTTGTGCTCACAGATTATAACACAGCACAGTGATAGTTGTGCTCACAGAATATAATACAGCACAGTGATAGTTGTGCTCACAGATTATAACTCAGCACAGTGATAGTTGTGCTCACAGAATATAATACAGCACAGTGATAGTTGTGCTCACAGATTATAACACAGCACAGTGATAGTTGTGCTCACAGAATATAACACAGCACAGTGATATTTGTGCTCACAGAATATAATACAGCACAGTGATAGTTGTGCTCACAGAATATAATACAGCACAGTGATAGTTGTGCTCACAGAATATAATACAGCACAGTGATAGTTGTGCTCACAGAATATAATAGAGTGACAAGTGTACTCACAGATTTACTTCTTTTTATTTATCAGTTTATTGACACATGCTACATTAACTGGTGCAGAAAGGCCCAATTAACACTGTTCCCACCATGCAGTTAACACTGTTCCCACCATGCAGCTAACACTGTTCCCACCATGCAGCTAACACTGTTCCCACCATGCAGCTAACACTGTTCCCACCATACAGCTAACACTGTCCCCACCATGCAGCTAACACTGTTCCCACCATGCAGCTAACACTGTTCCCACCATGCAGTTAACACTGTTCCCACCATGCAGCTAACACTGTTCCCACCATGCAGTTAACACTGTTCCCACCATGCAGTTAACACTGTTCCCACCATGCAGTTAACACTGTTCCCACCATGCAGTTAACACTGTTCCCACCATGCAGTTAACACTGTTCCCACCATGCAGTTAACACTGTTCCCACCATATTCTCAGGTTGGCACCGAGATCAAAATCAGCGGCGCCGTGGATCGCGACACCAAGCCCGAGTTCACGGTCCAGCACTACAACATCAGCCCGCCACTGGACGAGTTCAGCATCAGGGCCACCAGCAACATCGACGGCAGCAGCACCATCAACCTGCGGCTGGAGGCCGAGCTGGACAGGGAAATGACGGACCTGTACATGTTCAACATCGTGGCCTACGACGGCGGCCCGTCCCCCAGGAGCGACTTCATCAAAGTGAAGGTCCGTGTGACGGACGACAACGATAACAGTCCCGTGTTCGCTATGTCTGTGTACAATATGACGGTCAATGAGACCGACTCCCCTGGTACAGTCATTGGACAGGTAAGTGAAGCATGAAGTTCGTCACTATATTAAGAAACGTATATCCCATGATAAGTTGGTAAAAACCGTAATTGTCTTTATTTTACCAGTTATATGTTTCAGTGCATTATTTCAGCAGTTATAAAAAAAATTTACAAAGTTACATTTGGCGACCCAAGAGAAAATCGTAGAGAAGGCCCATCGCTGGCTAATATTGGGCCCTCAAAAACAAAAAAAAATATTTTCAAATTTGGGGCCCCCCAACACATAAGTCACTACATCACGAGGTCCTTCCTTGTGGCTGGCAAAATAAAAGTCTCGACATCAGCCCCCTCCCCTTTGGCAGTTGGGGCCATAGACAGTTGCCTATCTGTAAAAAAAATACTATGGGCCTAACCCTTTCATCACCCAGTTATAGCAGGTTATATGTTCAAAACCCCAAGTGCCACAAGTTACATAGGTATTCCTAACGATTCTACTCCCATTGCAGTCCCGGATATACTGGGTTGTCCCGGTGTCCCGCCCGGTTGTTGAAATTGTCCCGGTTTAGATTCAGGGCACAGTTTCTTGGAAATAATTGAGCAAAATTAATAGATCAGAGAATGATTAATCTGCTCTTGTGTGATCAATAACATTTTGGTAATACAAATTTACAGAAGTGAAAAATACGAGTGGTACAACAAGAAGAAAACTGTTTTGTTTTGTAAAAATATCATGTTTGTGTACCATTATGAATAAAATAACAAAGATTATCTATTCTATATTTTAAGTGTTTTTTACATTACTGTTTTCATACCCCCCCCCCCGGAACCGACATCCCTAAACCTAAAGTAAAAAAGACAGAACTGTCCCGGTTGGTCCGTGAAAAAAATATGGCAACCCTATATATATATATATATATATATATATATATATATATATAATGTATACCAAGTTAAAATAAACTAAAATAAACAACAATAGCAATTTCCAATAGTCTTTATGCTGACTGTGTCCATGGGGCTGTGGTTTAGATCAGCCACGGGCAAACTTCAATCTGTGGGCCTAATCCGGCTCGGCTCACCTGGACTGTTTAATCCGGCCCGCGGGCATGCCATTCGTTCCATTGTGAAACACAGCCACTGTCCAATGTATGGTGTGACGTTTACATTGAATGTTATATTAGTTCTAGTCAGCATTCCATCCATCTGGTCATGGTCCAGTCAATTGAACGGGCCGGCAACTCAAAAAGTTTTCACCCAACCCTGATATTGAAAATGAAAGGGAATCGTGACACTGTTTTAATAATATATAGTAATGTGCTAAATACGGGAAGATATATATATATATATATATATATATATATATATATAAATATATATATATATAGATAGATAGATAAGATAGATAGATAGATAGATAGATAGATAGATAGATAGATAGATAGATAGATAGATAGATAGATAGATAGATAGATAGATAGATAGATAGATAGATAGATAGATAGATAGATAGATAGATAGATAGATAGATAGATAGATAGATAGATAGATAGATAGATAGATAGATAGATAGATAGATAGATAGATAGATAGATAGATAGATAGATAGATAGATAGATAGATAGATAGATAGATAGATATTGTGTGGTTTAAGTCCCTGTAAGGATCAGATGACATCTCTATAAACCCCTAGCGTGTGCCTTTCTTTCTCCCCACCATAGCCGATAATGCAATGGCCATGGAGGCACCACGTGAGATTTAAGGTGGAAAGGGGGAGGGGGGAAGGGTAACCATGACCTGAAAATCCAATGGTCCTCACAGGAGATCAAACCCGTGACCCTCAGGTCGACAGTTGAGCGCTTTACCACACGACCATCTTATAATTTCTTGTGTAAATTATTCCGATAGATCCAAGTGTCAAATTATAAAAATGTCAATAGCGTCATCAAAGAATGTCCGTAATGCAAAAATGCTCGAGCAATACGTGGCATTCCTTTACATTCTTGACCCGGTATTTGATCTAATTAGCGTTGAACAAATTTTATTAAGCTACACGCCCTGCACACAGCTACAAGAAGTTTTACAAGTTTGAATGACTAAATCATAGCAGTGGAGAAAAAAAAGTTATTTTTGTCAAATGTATTTAATTGTCTTGTTAATTAACAGTCATTTGTCGTCATACGAATAATTCACCTTTGTGCATAACATGCTGACACAGTATGCCTACATGTGTATAGTTTGATCATTCTCTGACCGCACGTATTTGTGTTTATAATCAAACAACAACACATGGTATTAGTATTCGCTGGCCGATTAATTGTTCACTTACCTCACATATTTATTATGTCTATATATGCATAATCATATTAAAATGCAAGTTAGTAATATTCACTTGACAACACATATGTATGTCTATAAGTGTACAGTCCGTACAATTATAGAATATGTACCTTGTCATGTTAGTTTGAATAGCTCATACAACAATACAATATGTCTTTTTTTTTTAAACATAATATTGTGTTTACTCACAAAGGTAAAGGCCACGGATAAAGATACAGGTCATTATGGAGAAATAAAATACAGCCTGAGTCAAGCGAGTGAGCTGGTCAACAAAGGGACTTTTGCGGTCCATCCCACCAACGGTCAGATAAGTCTCATAGGTGACCTCAGAAAATTCAGGAAGTTCGGCTCGCCGTTCGTTCTTTACGTCGACGCCAAAGATGGCGGCGAGCCCCCCAGGAGCAGCCAGACGATGATCTCTATACTCATCAGGAACACGGGGAACGAGCCCCCGAGTGTCAAGATCAACACGGTGATGGCCGGCGATGCGGGGGCCCTGATCATCCCCGAGACGGCGGCTATGAACTGGTTCGTGGCTTACGTGGACGTCGAGGACAACGACGATGGAGGGGCTGGGACTGTGGACTGCAGGCTACTGACCGGAAGAGAGTTTAAACTGGGCTCGCTGTCCGGCAGGGGCTACACCATCTTGCTGAACGTGCAGCTGGACCGGGAGGTCAAGGACTCTTACCGGGTCGTCGTGAGCTGTCAGGACAGGGGGAATCCGCCGCTGGAGACTCAGGTCACCTTAACCGTGAATGTCACGGACGTCAACGACAACGCCCCCGTGTTCGACAAGATGAGATACGATTCCTCCGTGGATGAGAACAGAAAGGACCAGTACGTGCTGAAGGTCAACGCCAGAGACGCCGACGCTGGCGCAAACGCTGACATAACGTATTCACTTTCCGAACAGGTGTTCGGATACCTGAAGATCCACCCCAAGTCCGGCATAATCACCACCTCAGCTGAACTGGACCGGGAGAAAAACTCCAGCCTGCAGCTCACGGTTTACGCAGCGGATTCGGGAGAGACGGCGAAAACCGGCTCGGCCGATGTAACGATTTACATCCGAGACGCTAATGACAATAGTCCGGTATTTAACAGGACGAAGTTTGAATTTCTCGCATCCGAGCTGACGCCCAACAACACAGTTATCGGCGAGCTTTATGCTGTCGATTTAGACATCGGGCTCAACGGTCGTTTCGATTTCTACTTCGGCGGAGCTGCCAATAAGGACACGCCTCTGCCTGTGGAAGTTTTGAGAAACGGCTCTCTCGTGATCACAGCTGGGCTCGATAGGGAGCTGCGCGAGAGTTATTCTTTCCTGGCTGTGGTCCGAGACCGTGGCGAGCCTCCAAGGTCAAGCTCCGTCCCTGTCGAGGTCAAAATACTTGATGAGAACGACAACGATCCCGTCATCCTCTTCCCAACGTCCAGCAACCACACCATCGTCATATCCAACACGCCGGACAACAACATCGTGCTGGGGCAGATCATAGCTTTCGATGCTGACCAGGGCGCCAACGGTGATTTGCGGTACACCATCTACGCTGGAAACTCCGACGGCGCCTTCTCCGTCGGCTCGACCACCGGAGAGCTCTTACTGCAAGACAGGGACAGATTGACCAACCCTTCAGTGTACAATCTGTCCATTCTTGTCGGTGACGTGTCGCCGAGTCCGAGAAACACGACTACGCACCTCAGGATAGAAGTCAGTTTTGAAAACACCACGGGGGTGTTGGACAAGCACGCGTCACCCGTCGCCTCCCACTACATCCTCATTGTGGGGATCATAGGAGGCGCCACGTTCGTTCTCTCGGTCATCATCATCAGCGCCATTCTGTTTATCTTGCACTCTGAGGGCGTTAAGCGAAACTCCAACGACGTATCGCTTTTCCAAAATAAATTCTGCACAGGGGCCACCCAGGCAGTGAGCAGTGAGAAACTCTCCAACGACCTGACCTTGAAAACGCCCAACAGCAACAATAACAACGGCAATAACAGCAGCAGCAGCAGCAACAGAGACGGCAGCAACAGAGATAGCAGCCACTCGTCTTCTGGGAAGGACGATCCACACGGTCCACATTTGGTGGGGAATGAGAAGCAGGGAGGTAACGAGGTGCAGAAGAAGGTCAGTTTCAGTCTGAACATTGAAGATGACCAGCACTGCTGGGTGAAGCGCCCCTGTCCGGATAAAACGATCATTTGGGAAATGGACGAGGTGGTAGAGAACCAAAGGGCAGCTAACAGTGTAAGTAGTAACATACATTGCTTTAGTTTGAAACTTTACTATATGACAGCATACTGTTCAGTGTTACTATTTAACAATATAGATTGTTGAGTTTCACTATTTAACAATATATATATTGTTGAGTTTCACTATTTAACAATATATATTGTTGAGTTTCACTATTTAACAATATATATATTGTTGAGTTTCACTATTTAACAATATATATTGTTGAGTTTCACTATTTAACAATATATATTGTTGAGTTTCACTATTTAACAATATATATTGTTGAGTTTCACTATATTTAACAATATCTATTGTTGAGTTTCACTATATTTAACAATATCTATTGTTGAGTTTCACTATATTTAACAATATCTATTGTTGAGTTTCACTATATTTAACAATATCTATTGTTGAGTTTCACTATATTTAACAATATCTATTGTTGAGTTTCACTATATTTAACAATATCTATTGTTGAGTTTCACTATATTTAACAATATCTATTGTTGAGTTTCACTATATTTAACAATATCTATTGTTGAGTTTCACTATTTTACAATAAATGATGTCCTGAGTTACTGTTTTACTCTTTATACATTTTAAACTGTTCATACAATAGTCTGTCTCATGATAAACACCATGTTTAGAAAAGAAGCATGATATCAATTTGAGTATGATATCATTGGATATAGCGACATCATAGTATCTGTGGATAAAGTACCGAATGGTACCAAATGATGATAATTCTGTATTAACCAGACAACTGTTTTCATCTTGACAATTTTTGAACTCTATAATTAGATAATATTCTTAACAAAAACTACACACCAAGATATAGATGGGACACTTTCATTAAAAGAAAATAATTCATTTAATCAGCTACATCAAGGGTTCTAAAACTTGCCCCCCATCCTACAACCGGATGGATCATTGGCTGCAGTGTATATGAAAGTGTTAGAACCCTTCGCCCATCCCACCCCCAGATTTAGGTTAACACCAGCCAAACTTTTTTTCTGCAAGATTTTTTTTTACTTCGTTATTTCAGAGCGGTACTTATTCCTGTCCTTAACTGGCCTTGGCATAGATTGTCTATATGTTTTGTGGGAGGGAGGTTGGGGAGAGGGGGGGTAGCCCTACTCAAAAGGTAGGTGGCTAAACGGTTACCTAGTTTTGCTTATCTTTAGGCCTGGCTCTGGCTTCATTATTATCTAACAATCTGCAGCAAAATTAATATTGTCCATTGTGATTTCTTAGTGAAGACAAAACAGCGCCATTAAATGACTCAGTCTGAAGGAAAACACACGACTGACCTAAATGTCGCGATTTACTCTCCATTCTTGATGCATATTCCACCCCCCACCCACCCACATTCATTACCTTCCTCCCCCTCCCGGGTCAGGCCTCAATCCTTTTTTCTTCTCTACCATAATTAATTAATAAGATGGTGGAGTTGACTGAAGGGGGAGTGCGGAAGGCGGAAAGGATTTGGCCAAGGTTGTCACAATGAATATTTTTTTCCTCCGCGGTGATGTCACTTGCCGGGGATCACGTCAGTTGGAACATTTCCTCGACGCGACCTCCTGTCATGAGCGGACGATAGCAGGCGGCAGTCGGTTGTTACGGCTGTCACGTTATACAACTAGTTAAAAGTCTTGTCTTGTCGTGCCAACCACAAGACAGAACCTTGTCAGCGTTCAGACGACTCATAGGTCAATAGTACAAAAAAAAATCTATAATAATAAACAGTATAACTTTGATTATATGATAATAACTTTTGAACAGCCTAATTACTTGTCAAGTGTAAATTTTAAAAATGTGTATAAATAAAATAATGTTGACGAATCGTTAATGAACAAATTAAACCCTAAAATGTATGTACAGGTTGAAGTGAACAAAAGAAATTAAATATTATAATTATAATGGTTTTCTTCTTTTGTAAAAAAAAACCAGAATTGTTTTAATTGATGTAATCTAAATAGTTGAGATCAGAGCTGTATCCAGGGCCCGATTAAGGATTGTGTAGGCCATAGGCACTATAGATTAACTATAACTAATTTAATATTGTGTAGGCCCTATGCACTATAGATTAATTATAATTAATTTAATAGTATATAATTTTAAATTTTAAAAATTATTTATTATTCCACTTTTTGTAGGCCCTATTTTTATTTGTATGCCCTAGGCACGGGGTGCCTATGGTGCCTAGGCCTTAATCGGGCTTTGGCTGAATCTCCTTCTCCACCATTCTATTAATAAAGAATAAACTACCTAGAAATGCATTATTTATTTTTTTTAAAGACTTTAATGCAAACTGCTAGAATGTGTATATATTTTTTAGAAAAATTTATTCAACATGCCAGCAAGAAAAGAAAAAAAAAAGAAAAGAAAACCTGGCAACTCCTTTGGTTTTAAACTACAGGTTTAGTTGACTCATAAAATACCATCAGAAAATGTCCAACAAAACGTACCATTTCTTGTATTATCGCTATTCATAAAACTTAAGTTCTGCCCCTGCCGTTGTTTTCACCTCTCACTACCTTTAGCACCTGCGGACAGGTTTTTGCCATAAACAATAAGATGGAGGGGTGGGGGGGGAGCAAAAAACCTCAACAAACATTACCATCTACCTTTTCTACTAAAATGTCTGGGCAATGCAAATTTCTCACCAACTTATGTGTGTGTAGCCATTGATATATGTTTTATGTGTGTGGCTATCGATAAGTGGAGGGGGAGGAAAACTATATAAAACATAAAATATAAGTATATATAAAACATGAAATCTTTTCAAAAGCATACCACTTTTAGTATTATGTGAAACATGATATTTTGTAATAAAATGTTTAGATAAAGTAGAAAAGATTTTTTTTAATATTTTGACGTTATGATTTTATACAAGGTTGCTGTTTTTTTTTTTGTCCCAAAGTGTTCTATTTACATATTATTCACATGCGCTGTAATTAGGAGTTTATGTTATCATTAACGTTATTCGCGATTTGCGTTTTATCAGATTCTAGTCGCCCCACGTCGTATCATACGCCGCCTTATCAACCAATATAAACAACACGCTTGCTAAGATCCATCTTGATCCACTTTAAACAACACGCTTGCTGTGATCTAGCCCTCCCGTCTTCACATTATAGTGTTTTTTCCGTTGTCGCGACAGGCCCGTAGCGTGCGGGGGGCCAGGGGGGCCGGGCCCCCCTGCCTTTTGTCTGCCCCCTGCTTATTTGTTCTACTTAGTAAAATGTATTACCTGCCCCCCCCCTGCTATTGCCTGACCCCAGCTGTAGAATGCCTGGTCCCTCCTGTATAATTTCACGCTACGGGGCTATAAGAAACTAAGCTTTAGCTGGCAGATAAACTGATAGGGTTCAAAGAGAGAGAGGGTAGGGGAGGAGGCTGTACGGCCATGGCCGGATAAAGGTTACTGTGAGCCTAAGACGTCTAACCATTCACGGCCTTATTACAAGAACAAAATGACAAAATGTATCACCTGTGAAATATATTGTGTCCTTCCACAGTTCACACAATATGCGTGTTTCCAGAAGATGAAAAGAGTTATTCAAATTGTATGCAGTTTTTTTTTAATGAAGATGGTGTGAGAACCCTTATAGTCTTATAAACGAGTGCCGATTTATATTCAAGGCCTGAAGCTTTTTTTTCTAGCGGAACGCACCGGAACGGCGTTCCAGCAACTTTTTCCCATAGACTTTCGTTTAGTGCACTATTTTCAGTGTTATTTATTTTTTAAAAGATAGCACTGATCAAAATAATACAAATTTAGAATGTCTGGAAACAGACAACTTTCTTTTGAGGTTTTTAAAAGAGTGATAAAATGGTTGACCGAAAAAAAATCGCCGGTTTCATACATTTTCTGCTTTTTTTTTTTAAGTTCCCTTAGCCCTAACGGGCCATTGGGGCATATGAAGTGTAGAATTCATCTGTTTCTAAAACCTCGGCATGTAAAGGAATTATGTGGTTAGCACAACGCCCAGCCGCCTTTACTTCCCCAACTTAAGTCAGGTACCCATTTTAAAGCTGGGTGGACTGTCTTACTGAGGATAGAACTCAGGACTCTCAGGTCGACAGTCAAGTATCTACACCACTAGGCCACCCGTCCCACACCTTTTTTTTTAAGCCTATCAAATTAACATCGTTCAAAAACAAATTAAAAAGTTTAGTTCCTTTATGTACTCATGCTAACTATTGTCCTTGACTTCTCTCACAGGCAGACGACAGCGATGCTTCACTCGACTCTGCTCCCAGTGACAGCGGGAAAGGTACAAGTGACGAGGACATCAAATTTGACTCTTACCTGGCAACAAGAGGTAGGGCACAAACTTAAGGGAGTTATCGATTATTTTCCACTGATGAAGATTATATTGATTTTTTTTTGTACTGTCTCTGCTGCATATCACTGGTTCTTAATATTTTAGAAGTAGTGAATACATAAACTTTGACATGACACCCACCCCTCCTCTCCAATCCCCCCTCCCCGGGCATCAACATATTCAAATTCATCAGCCTAGTATTGATATTTCTTCTTATATGCAACATATTTCAATTGTATTTCTTTTTTTTTTTTGTGAAACATTTGACTTCATAGAGCACGTGTGTTTCACATGCTGAGAACCACTGTTCTGTGATGCTTTGAAGCGCAACCAATGTATCAAGTTATGAATTTGATATTAGGTGCAACCAATGTATCAAATTATGAATGTAATATTTTATTAATAGTTTAAAACAGTTGTTTTCTTAATGAAGCCGAAGTGATGAAGCCGAATAATTACCATTGTATTTTTTTTTCGTCTTCACCACTATTTATTATGATTAAAAGTGTTGCACTGAGGCAGAAATCAACACATTTTAATAATGAGTTTGATTTTTTCCTCAATGTTTTTACAAAAATTATGAATCCATCCGAACGCTAATAGGCAGGGCACCGGATCAAAAAAGTGTTTGGGGACTGCTTGTTGCGATTCATTTAATTTCTAAAAATGACGTCCAGAAATTTCGTTGCCTGTTATAGAATTACGTTTAGTTATATATATATATATATATATATATATATATATATATATATATATATGTGTGTGTGTATATATATTATGGCTGCTGATTAAACTGCATTTATTTGCGATTAACGCGTCATAAAAATTTGCGATTAAAAATTTTACCGCAACACTTAAATGCGTTAATTTGTACCAAATGCTGAAAGTTCACCAAATCGATAAATAACAGAATTTCACTCAACAATTTGAAATTAAGGTCCGTTCACTTATTTAGTAGATCTACCACCCCCACCCTGTCGCAATTGGCACACACCCTCACCCCCAGGTACGTCGACAAAAGCCCCAACTGTAAAATAAAATGAAGATGTTTTGTTATAGCCTTTGACAAGTGAACCTCCTGCTCCCTTCCCGGTCGTTATCAAAAGAGAAAAGATTCATTCACTATTTACATTGTATAGTGTAGTGTATTGGTGGAGGTACTGTAGTGTAGTGGGCCGTGGACTGTCCGGAAGGGGGGGGGGGCATGGAATTTCGAAAAAGTATAAATTTAAGCAATCTAAACCAAAAAAAAAAATAGGAGGGCCGCGACGTATTGATTGGCGTTCCAAGGGGGCCGTGACTTCAAAACGTTTGAGAAGCACTGATGTAGTGTACTGGTGGAGGTAAAAGAACGACAAGTGTTTGGTGAACTCGGTTATAATTAGGTCAAAATAAAGAGGTGCTAGAAATTTTGTATCATCATTTTTTGTGCCCAATTTTTTATCCGCATTAAAAATACAGCGTCTTGCTGGTCATGTCTCAACAGCTGCACTAACAGTTTCGTATAGGCCTACATGACACCACACCTGTAATCAGTGTCTAGACTAGACTGATACATGAGACAGTAGTTGCATTTTTCAGAATTATTGTGACACATTTAATATTTTATATAGGGCTGTTGATTAAGTGCAATTAACGCGTAATTAAAGCATAAAAAAATTATGCGATTACATTTTTTACCGCAAACACCTAAATGTGTTAAATTTTACCCAAATGCTTTATTTCAGAGTTGCAGAAAAAATATTTTAAAAATCCGTAAATAACCGAATTCTATAACCAGATCAGACAAGATAAAAAAAAAGCAAGAAAAAATACCCGAACACTGAAACTGTCACGTTTATTTAACATCATAGCAGCTATATTACCTTGAAACAATAGGATTGTCATTTCTTAATTATAATTTATGACCCTCAATACAAATTAGTGAACATCTGCAGACGCGTGCTCCTAGTTTGAAACAATGGAACTGATGTCAACTTGTTTTGGGACAGGGGTTGGGTGGTTGGGTAAGCCATAAGTAATGTCGTCTTTGTGTGGAGAGAGAGTGTGTCAGAAATGTGACTTGGTGGGGAAAAGGGGGGGAAATAAAGAAAAAACATGCTAATAATAAGTGAGCAATACTTTCTGGCTATACTATTATTTTATGAAAGAAAAGTTACATCTGAGATATACATGACGTGTGTATTTTTTGGATGAGAAGTGGAGGGTAGGGTAAACAAGACTCACGTGTGGGCGAAGTGAAGCAAAATATGACATGGAAGATACGAGAAAACATATGTTTGGCATTGTTGTTGATTAAAAAAAACAATGCGCATCACTTGACGTGATTATTGTCTATAAACTGGTCTCAATAACTAATTCAATATATGCTAATGCTTAATAAATGTTACAATTAATTATACCGCTTTGCTTTCGTATATTAAACTGACTTGTTTATTATGCCAATGTTATGCTATGATATTATGGCAATAATTTGAATACAAATAATTGTATTATACTGTGTCGATTAAAATGTACGTTAATTTGCGATAAAAAATTTTAATCATGCGTTAATTTCAATCATTTTTTTTAATCGAAAAGCGGCTCTAATATATATATATATATATATATATATATATATATATATATATATATATCACAGGCCCGTAGCGTGCGGGGGGCCAGGGGGCCGGGACCCCCCTGCGTTTTGTCTGGCCCCTCTGCTTATTTTTTCTACTTAGTAAAATGTATCACCTGCCCCCCCATGCTATAGCCTAACCCCTGCTGTAGAATGCCTGGCCCCTGCGCTACGGGGCTGATATATCATTACATCGTCATTGTAAAATCATACTTCATGTTTCTGTCCGACAATGGTTCCCCACGAGTTTAAAGGCCTCATGCTAATGGACCATTTACGTGTTGTAAGGATGATCGAGTTATGTAATGTACGTGACTGTCGACCTTGGGATCCTGGGCTCGATCCTCGGTGAGACCCAAGGGAATATTTTCCAGGTGTTGGTTTAAAAGCCTGTCCATTCAGCTTTCAATGGGTACCAATGTTCCCTCTAAGCTGAGCGCGTGAGCGATCGCTTACACGAATTCAGAGCGTCGCTCATACTATGCGTACGTTCGCTCACTCGGATGGTCGACATCGCTTAAATCGCACACAAATATTGGCCTCAAAACAAAATGTCGCTCAGAGACAAAATAATTTTTTGCTCACTTCATATGGCACCTTAGAGGGAACATTGATGGGTACCTGACATTTGTTAGGGGAAATAAAGGTAACTGGGCGTTGTGCTAACCACACAATCCCGTTATATATCGTGGCTACAGTAGCAGATGAATTCAACATGTGATGGCCTTAAAAGCTTTTTTTTTTGTCTGGGACGCTCGAATGTCCTTTGCCTAATGTCCTTTTGGCCCCCAATGAACGGTCCATAATGTAAAAAAACAAACCTCTGGTTTCTTAGTTGTTAGATAGCTGATAATGTTTATTTATTTATAATTTTTACTAACGAGATGTTGGTGTTTTTCTCCCCGAACAGGCCAAAGGCGACCTTTGTACCAGTCCTCACAACAAAACGCAGTACAACACAGGGGTGACCTGTATGACTACACCAAGTTCTCCGCCCCTCATCGCGTTAGCCCACAGAGCACACCAGCACTATTTAACTTCACTGCACCACCATCCCATCACCATCACCTTCCGCATCTATCGCCTGTCAAGCGTGCTTCATCTCTTCAAACGGCACCTCACTTATCTTGCGCAACCGCCCACGTCCAAGCTGGTTCCGGCGGTGAGTGTCTGAGCTCGCCGTTGGCTAATCATTACAACGATCGAACATTCCCATACGACTCACCCCTCGCAGTGGCCAGCCCACTCCAATCTTTCTCGCGGCCGCATTTCACTACGGACGATGACGAAAGCAGCACATCCGGAAGTTACATCGTCAATCACGAGGACGCTTCCTTTGACAAATTGGTGGTCAAAGATCTGGTCGTGTGAAGTCTAGATGAAAACTGCAGCAGTGAAATAAACTAAAAAAATATATATATGCAGGCTGATGAGTTGCTCAAATACTTCACTACTCATAGCAAACGTAATAAATAACGGGTTTTAAAGAACATTATTCTAATTGTGACCCAATCTGCTGTTAGAACCACATGCAGCTCGAAGGCGTCTCCCATAAAACTCTTGCGTGCCCACCCAACACATGCCATGATATTCGTTGCTTTATCTTCCACTGATGATAAGTAATTAGATTGCTGCCAGTTTGAATATTCAGCCAGCGTCTATTATAATGGTCAAGATCGAATTGGTGTTGTTTTTTTCAACCGATGATATACAAGTAGATTGTTGCCAATTTGAATGTTCAGCCAGCGTCTATTTGTATGGTCAAGATGACTGAAATTGACATTTTAATTTACATCCAGGCTTCATAGATAAATAGCTTCTGTTTGTTTTTTTTATTGTTTTGTTTTTTGTAATGTTGTATAGCCTAATAATGATCACAACATATTTTAGTTTAAAATAATTATATAAATGACAACTTATCTCATGCCACTTATTTCAAACAATCAGTTTGTATTCTTAATACCAGGCCATATATGCGTTGATTTGATTGTTATTTGATTAATAAATTATATTTAAAACTTAATATGTACTTTGGTGATTCATTGTTTTTCTAGCCAGGAACATTTGGCCTTTTATCTAAATGACTCCAATGCATGCTGTCGCCTGATATGTTATGCTGTGGATTGCGGCTAAACTCCCACTGGGTCCAGTCATCTACGTACGCCTTCTGTGGTTTGTTCCTTACCCTGGAGACGAAAGTAGGAAGGGCTGTCTTGTTATCTTGAATTTTACAACAACAAAAAAAAACATTTTTGTGTTTACATTTGGAAAGAAAATGCAAATTTTGCAATAAAAGCTATTAATGTGAACAACACTGGTATGATAGTATTAATGTGAACAACACTGGTATGAAAGTATTAATGTGAACAACACTGGTATAAAAGTATTAATGTGAACAACACTGGTATAAAAGTATTAATGTGAACAACACTGGCATAAAAGTATTAATGTGAACAACACTGGTATAAAAGTATTAATGTGTACAACACTGGTATAAAAGTATTAATGTGTACAACACTGGTATAAAAGTATTAATGTGTACAACACTGGTATAAAAGTATTAATGTGAACAACACTGGTATAAAAGTATTAATGCGAACCACACTGGTATAAAAGTATTAATGTGAACAACACTGGTATAAAAGTATTAATGTGAACAACACTGGTATAAAAGTATTAATGTGAACAACACTGGTATAAAAGTATTAATGTGAACAACACTGGTATAAAAGTATTAGTGTGAACAACACTGGTATAAAAGTATTCCTGTTAATCTTTATCATTGAAAGAAATCAATCTCTACATCCTAAAATCAATTATTGTGACTTCCGGCCCATGCGATGCGAGTTATCTCTGTCCACTGTAATCCATGGCCATTACTGCGTCGGCTGTGTTGTGTGTTCGTGGATGGGGGGGGGGGAGGATGGCAGGGCTGTCTTAATATTGTCTTGGGCCCCTTTCAATGCCTACTATCATTATAAGAGAAGAGAATCAAGGGGAGAGAACCAAAGTAATTGTGTGTGTGGTGTCCACAACCTGGTGTGACGGGGGCTAAGACTGATTACACATGTCGAAAGCATCCGCATATATTGTATTTATCTTTTACTGTGATGCCTGTTGTTGCCATTCCTATTCATACGTATCAATGACCGGATCGTGGACAAATCCACCAGAAAACGAATGAATGGAATCCAGTGGACATCACTAAACCAGGCTCGACAATCAGGACCAGTGGTGTCAAACACAAAATTTAACCAAAAAAAAAAACACACTAATTTATAGCAAAGTTCAACTTTACAATTAAAATAAAAGGAAGTGATATTTTAGTATTTTAGTCGCATACCGACTGACAAGGCTCTGCGTGCGGACTGTGGCACGCGTGCCATACGTTCGCCACCACTGATCCAGCCCCGTAGAGTGAAAAAAATTCTACAGCAGGGGCCAATCATTCTACAGCAGGCGCCAGGCAATAGCGGGGGGGGGGGGAGGGGGCAGATAATACATTTTAATAAGTAGAGCAAATAAGCAGGGGGGGGCAAGACAAAACGCAGGGGGGCAGCCCCCCCTTGCCCCCCCCGCTCGCTACGGGCCTGCACTGATCTACACTTTGAATTTGACCTAGCTCATCCACTGACACATCCACTGACAGATGCAGGAGAAGACAAACGTATTGTCAGCCATAAAGATTGATGTTGGTCTGAGTATCTACAATGACAATAAAAATATAGAAGTTGTTTCATTTTTATAAATAAGATCGGATGAGCATAAAGGGGCCATAAATTGAGTGGTTCTACACCATAACATTCTACTTTAGTCTCATAAATTATTTTCTTGATATTGGTTATTTTTCAGTTGCACTTTATCATACACAGACATATTAGTGAGAAAGGGAATCAGTCCAGTGGCGTAGCGAGGGGCAAGGGGGCATCATGCTCCGGGCGCGACTCTTAAAGGGGCGCCTAATGGTATATTTTACATATAATATTATATGGTTTTCGAATGGCGGGGAACTAAAAAGGTATTGTGTTCCGGGCCCGAGTTAAGCTCGCTACGCAACAGAATCAGCCTATACGGTTTCCTTTCTTCTTTACAGATATCTGTAGCTAAAACAACACTCAGACCTCGATGACTAATTTACCGATGAGTTTTGTTATTTTTTTTTCATGTTTTTAGCGAATTTTTGAGAAGTCGAATGCGCTATTGTTTCCGTTTTGTCCGTCTGTCTGTCATCACCCTAGATCTCAGCAACCATAAGTCCTAGACCTATGATGTGTATACTTTTGTAGGTCTTGGCCTGCCATTCCTGCATCAAAAGTCCATTTCGCGATCTGACCTCTGCGGGCTGGGAATCAGTGTTTCTTAAGGTACCGTTTTTTTTTACTATATAAGCTATATTAATAATTGTCATTTTCATGGCCCCATTCTACACCTTATACATAACGATACAAGAATAAGGGCCCTAGGGACCCCAAGAGTATCTATCCCCCCTAACATAAATTTGTTTTGATTAATTTTGGTCATGCCCTCTGTAGGCATCAGTGTTTCTTAGGGTACCGTTTTTGTTTAATATTTTTTTCAGATATATGTATATCACAATTGAATTTGTAAACATTTCCAAAATGTACAAATATTTACTGAAAGCTAACATACGTACTGATACATAACACGAAAATGCACTAACACGTCCTCTGTCCAGAATGGAACAGGTTTAAGATGCTGGTTTGTTTATTTATTTATTACATAATTTTATTAATTTTTTTTCTAACTTTTGATGACGGCAAATTGGCGTACGAAAAGAATAAAGTGAAGCAAAACAACAGATATGGCCGGACCCAGCTAATCTTGGGCCACTGACTTTACTACACACTGTCACTTTCCCATCACTTAAAACCACCAAAATGCTAACTCATTATAACAGCGACTTCTTGCATGTTCCCGGGACAGACTCGGCATACTCTTCCTCAATTCTCATGCCAAGGGCACTAAAGTAGTGAAAACTTCGACTCTAGCAGGTAAGTAAGTGCCACCCCAAGTGATTCTCCCCCCCCCCCCAACCAATGACCCCCGTTTAGTTACGACACTGGCAAGAAATTCATTTCTACACTTTATACCAGGGTGGCAACGCATGATGTCGACAAGTTTTTATTTTATAGAGTCATAATAACGTATTATGATAATCTTTTATCAAAATAATATAATAACATTTTTAATGTTATCCAACTTGGTCTCAGACATCATGACATACCACTCAATCAGAGAAGTGACGTGCCAGTATCGTAACTGGGCTGGGCGGTCCTGCGGTCCACAAGCAAGGGGTGGTATTTTCACTACTTTTGTACTTTTCTGGACGGAAATGACGTGGAATTGTAACAGTGTCCCGGCCTTTTCTTTTAGTGCCGTTCAGAGAAATTTGCCGCCCTAGGACACCGTCTAGTCGATGGATCTGACTCCCCAAAGCCTAGTAGGATACGAGAGAGTGTATTAGGCAAACGTTGCCCCAATTTACATACAAAAATGGAAATGAGTGCATTAACAACTGGAAATGAGTGAGTGGATTATTATAATTTAGACTTCTAAGGTTCCACGTACAATAGATCTTGACATTTTGTTAAGGAAAATTGTGATGATTCTGTGAAGGGATCAGATTATCCGCACTGTTGTTACATACCTTATTATCAATAAGCGCGGATTTAACATAGAAATTCACCTAACAGCCTAATGATGTTTCATTGTAATGAACTATTAACAGCCTTTACGTGGATGTTGAATCTGATTGTAGAAAGTGAGAAACATGTATGGCCTTATGTCACTGAGCTACTTAAATTGTAGATCATACAAAAATAAAACAGTTCCTCTAAAGGCCCAAAGGATGACCAATTCTTTAGCAAACGAAGAAAAAAAAATTTAAAAGATAATATACGACACCAGGTAGTACAACACTAAGTAAATTAACTCAATTAATTGTTGTGCAGATTGGTTTTAACCCAGTCTCTAAAACTTCTATTGTAAGCAGCATCCCAATCATTTTCAACTTCACTATTATTGTGGTAATTGGCGTTTGCAGTTTAGTTGACAAATTTGCTATACATATATCATGCAGGAAGGTAATGATTACCGTTAATAAAAAAAATGTTTTAAACTATGAAACAAGAAGACATGAAAAAAGTCTGACAAGTTTTATTATTTACAGCATGTGATGAAAATAATGAATCAACTCTGATGGTATCGCAGTAAGAAAATGCAATGTACAATCAGCACGCACACCTGTACACATTCAAACCATTCACATCTTATAAACAAATGTCTACAATCTAAATTGTATTCTACCAATAAAAGTTTCTCTTTTCACTCACAGAAAAGAAAACAAAAATGCTGGTAATAATTTTTTTTTTAAATAGAAAATGGACATCGGAAGTTTGTAGGGCCAACAAGCTTTCAGACACAGAAGATTTTCAAATGAATTATGGAGCTAGCAGTAATAAATACTACATGGTGACATTCAATCATGTACTTGCATTTAGGACCCCCGAGCCTCCCTCGGCTGGCAAAGTTAAAAGATAATACTAAATATAACACACACTAGTTGCAGATATTTACAAAATTTGTACAGTCTGTTGCACTAGATGTTCAAAAAAATGGAACCTGTTAAGACAATGGAAAGTTCAGGAGATTTTGCGGGCGAAAAAAAAAACAAACAAAAGAACAGCATATTATGCTTGATAACTAATAATTGCACAGAAGAAAAATGTTCATATGCAAGGTGAAATAACTAACACTCACTTCTAGTGTATATACTACAACAGAAAGATATTTTTATCTTAGGGATGCTTTAAAATGAAACCTAATGATTTTTATAACTCAGGATCACAAATATCTGTTTAGAACTGTATTTAATTTGGAAAGGTTAATATTTTATATTTTTTTTGTCATTAAGCCACTATATTAAGATTTATTTCCTAAAATTGACTAAAAAATTTATACCAATAATTCTAACATAATCTGGTAACTCAGATAATTATCAAACGGTTTACTAAGTGAGCTAACAGCTTTTTTCTTTATTGTATTATAAATTCGTATGCATATATTTCACACAGTTGTAACATTGACATCATGTTAATCTATGATTGCACACATCTGCTGAGTTCCTATTCTTTGAATTCGCTTTTCTTCCAGCTCTTTCTGAATTTTGTAGATTTTTTCTGCTAAAAGGTGATAATATTCTCCCTAAATTAAAAAAAAAAAAGTTAAGTTAGTAATAAGTGAAGTCTAAGACAAATCATTACTAAAATGAAGAAGAAAAAATTTTAAGTGTTAAGAATTGGGTTATTTAACATTTTAATTAGAAAGCATTAAACACAGCTCTCACAGAGGAGAGGATGACACAGAAGAAAGAACTGTGGTTAGTGGCCTATAATCTGATAAAAGAGTGATTGTCTTAAGTAAACACTGCACCAGATTTAGTTTTAAAAATTGTATTTTTTATATGTGAAATTGTTAAGATGCAAGTGAAATTGTGAAGATACAACAAGATTTGACAGCCATACAGGTTATTTAATGGATATTTACTCTGTTATTTGCAGTTTCATACATATCTCCTTCAACTTTTCTGGCATATGCAACAAGATTTTTCATTCTACTATCACGTAATGCAGCTGGATCAGGTGTGGGAAAAATAGCTTGTACTCTGTGATAAAAATTAATTTATAAATAATTGAGTACAAACTTTTATGGAAAAACTAATGGGTGAAATAATAGGTTAATAGATATTACAACCCTAAATACTTATTATTGCTTACAATTTATGCACTAAATGATTCCTCAAATCTTGCGTAACCTGATCATGCCAATCTTTTCTATTACTAGAAGGGTTAGATTTTACATAGTCTGGTGCATTCCCCATAGCAGCTGCTGCAGCTGTTGAAGATGCCAGTTGGGGACCACTCTGTTGTTGAATATTCTGTGGTCCTTGCACAACTGGTATGTTAGTCAAAAGATTACCCATATGACTAGTGGCTGTCTGATTAGGCAGAGCTTTTGGCACTTGTTGGTTTGACATAACTGGTTCGTTCATTGGGGCTGCAAAAAAGGAATATTGATTTAAAGCAAAAAGAGAAAGGAATAGATACACACATAAAAAGTAATATTAATAATATGATAATTCCAAGTTAATTTTTTTACTACGCAAGACTAAACATAAAAAAGATAGTTAAAAATCATAATTTTTATAACCCTTTACTAGTTTTCGTCTTGTAGTCGCCGCCTCTACCGATAGCGTCTCGTAGGCGCAGATCGACGCTTTTTTTTACTTGTTCCGCTACTTTTGATTCCGTGTTTTGTATAAGCTATATTTAGCTATAAAAGTTAAACTTCCTAAAAGAGCGGAAAACGAACTATTTTTGGGTGTTTACATTTTAAAAATAGGTCAATAATTTATTTTTCTGCGAATTTTTTAATGTAGTGGATTTTGTCACATGTTTTGGGTAAAATGGATGAAATTCCATGCATATTTAGATAAATAACTTGAAGATACATTTTTAATTGAACATTAAAGTGATATTAATATAGCTTTAAAATGCATTTTAATTTGCGTTTTTATGGAAAATAGTTAGATAATGATTTAATACTTAATCTACCATGCAGCTGATCATCCGATTCTTACTATTTTTCCCATACGCGGCTACGGGACCAGCCAGCGGGACTCTGTATTTTTTTTTCCCGGGGACCAGCCATACATGTGCGCATGCGCGACTTTATTATTTTTTTCCGTTTCTGGGGTCAGGATTTTCACGGGAGGGTGCTGCTTGATTACTAACCAATTTTCAATTGTCTTTTTGGTACTGGTTATTAACAATCAATAAGCAGTTTTAGACAACAATCAACATTCATCTCTTTGTGGGTAAAAAGAAAAAAAAATGCATTTCATAAACTGTATTTATTTAATTTATGTAAAGCATATTTTAATTGGTAGCATAAATCTATAGTCAATTTTTTTTTTCGGGGTCCAGCTATAGATATTACTCCTAACTCTAACCTTATCCCCCTAACCCTAAAAACAAAATAATGCAATAATAAGCAGTCCGTCTGCCGCGCATGCGCATCTATAGCTGGACCCCAAAAAAAAATAACACGGAGTCCCATTCCTTGGAACTGTAGTCACTGCGATTTAGGATTACAGAAATCTCTAGCTTAAATTGAAATTTATTATTAACTTCGGATGGTGCAGTTTTGTCTCAAATATGGTGGAAAATTGATACATGTATCTAAAACACAATAAGCTAGTTCATTAAAAAAATTTGTTTTCAGTCTTTTTTTAAGTACATTAACAAACATTTGTTTTGTAAGAGGAAACCATAAAAGGGCTAAATATACTTAGAATAATCAGGTCCTTGGACTTTACAAATAATTATGGAGAGCAAGCAAACTTATCATTTGAAAAAAATCATTTACTTTGACAACAATGATATCTATTGACAACAATGACTAATTACCTAACATAATTATACAAATTATACTTGACTCGGCAATTACATCAAATACAAAGTTCTCTTTAAAAAGGAAAGTAAAAGTGAAAAAAAAAATAATTAATTTTTAAAAATAAAGAACTTACTTTTGGCAGTGAGTTTATTCTCTTTTCTTTTGGTACCTTTGGCTTTATGGCATGCCTCGCAAGTCCATCTTAAATACATTTTACAAAAACTTTTGTTAAAACAGCATTAAAAAGTGACAATTTACTTAAGATAATAGAAAAATAGCTTAAAAAACCATAAGACACATATCTGATACCATTTGCGACCACATTCTAAACAGTCAATGAACCTTGTTGAATGGAAATTTTATGTCAGAATTATAAAAAATTTCACATTACATGCAAATTGTGCAGAAAAAAATGACTCACAATTTATGAAAAATGTGAACTAAAAAACTTTACCAATAAATTAATTAACATAACTTTTAAAAAAATATTCTCTCAAGCATTTTACTTACAGTTCATAGTCTAATTGATCATTTTTTATTCTCTCAAACTGGTCCTTCCTAATTCTTCTAAAAACAAAAAAAAGGATTGAAAATTTAAAATAATTACCAAAAAATGCGGGGAAAAAAAGTTAAAATATTATAAAATGTTTTTTTTTTGTGTGTTAGTAACGATAGAATAAATAAAACAGCTTTTAAAATGTAAACATAGATGCTTCTTACGCTGTTGGTTGAGTTGGGTCTTCTGATAACTCCACTTCTTCAGTCTGGATTTCGTTGAAACATTTTTCACAATAAACATATCTATAAAAAATATACAAAAATATTCAACTAAAACTAGAAAAAAAACATATGAACGAAGATGGTTTAACAACAAATTGTCTTTAATAAACATTTAGATGTGCTAAAATTATGTTTTTTTACATACCGATTCTGATAACTGTAATACATAGAGTCCCTGGGAATGGTACACAACTGCTTTCCATAGCAACACAGAACTTGTGGACAAAAGACATACTTCCGCCCACAACAATAACCTAATGACTGCATAACACTGTCAATCTCAGATTCAAAAACTTCAGCTAACTGAAAAATTGAATGTGCAAAAGTTAATAGGGGCTTATAATTTGAGCAATTTGACAACACTTGAGAAATTAACAGCTGTTGCAATAAAAAAAATAATCTTTATTCAATGAATTGACTAAGACAATTTTTGGCTTAACTGTGTCAATATATTGTGCTTAAATTTTAGAATGTTTATAGTTTAAAAAAAAAAATAGCACAACCAAATGTTTGCAAAACAAGCACAGCCATTATTTTTTCCGAAAGGGTTTACTGACATACTTCTTTCATTGCAAAAACAAATGCATTTCACAGTAAATGCATCTCACTCATGAAATATTAAATCCAGCCAGATACATTTCAGATGATGACAAATCACAATTATTTAATAATAATGGACTTTAGTTAAGGGTGGAAAACCTTAATTTAAATTTGTATACCATTGCTTTAAAAAGTGGGCTAGTTCATGGTTTGTATCTGACATCTCAATAGTAAATAATTATAGCTGTTTGGCTTATGAAACTAACCCATGAGGCTAGAGTTAGTTTAAAAATTAAAACCAATGATTAGAATAGTCATTTAAAACAGACGTCTTGCAAATATCTCGTTTTAAAAAAGACCAAATGAAAATCAATATCTTCTGGTATGTATGTTTAGTGCAGTGTTTCCTAAAGTGTGTTATGACCATGGGACTAGAGTTAGTTTTTAAAAAATCCCAATGATTAGAATAGTGACAGACAATAGATGACTTGCAAGTAAAAAAAAATCTCCAACTGAGACCTTTGTAAAGTAGTTTCTACAATATATCATTTAAAAATCATTTTAAAATGGGACCAAATTAAAATCAATATCTTCTTGTTTGGTGCAGTACTTCACTAAAAATTACTATGCATACCCCAGGGGGTACGCAATGAGTTTGGTGGGGGTAAGTGCCGATGAGGCTGAGAACATCGGGTATAAATACATGGCTAAACCGAAAAACAATGAGTAGAAACTAGACCGTAAAAACAGTATGCACCATTTATTTTTTTACAAGGTGCTCTCGTTATTAAAAAAATATACAAGGTGGTATATTAATGTCGATAGTTTGGGAAACACTGGTTTAGCGGCATGCTTTTAGTATATGGTCTGGGTTGAATTCATAAGTTCAGACAGGCTAAATAATTCACAGACACAAACAGAAGCATGGAGAAATGAGAACAACGCCAGTGACCGCTGTTCAAGCGATGGTGGTGCAGTACTTCACCAAAGTGTGTATGTCTCGAGATCTGCGTCTTGCTTGCTCTGACGTATTATATAATTGATATATTACAAAATATCGAAAGGGCGTTATTGTAAAACTATGGTAATAGTAAAATAATGGTTAAGTGAGATAAGTGCAATAAAAAGCTTTTGAAACATCTTTAAACAAAATACTGTATAAAAGTGATGACTTTGATATAACATCTTTATTTATTTAATGATAACATTTAATGTAGTTTACCTTTATATTAAATTTAATTTATTTCTCGTTTATTTGACATTAAAAGTCTGTCTGATATAGTCTCTGGTACATGTATTGATGTTATGATTTCAGATGTCTATTTCCAAAAATTGCCTTTAAATGTTATCTTGGGTGTGTTATAAAAATGTCTTTTTATTCTGTCATTATTTTGCATTGAATAAGATTCTGTTTCTTCCTTACATATTATTAAAATCTTTTAATTATTAAATACTACTTATACAGCTTTTTGAATTTTTTTATTGACATTTTAAAATGTTTTCAACAGTTTCCTCAAAATCATATTTTTCTTTTTTTTTTACAATTTTCAATGTTCACCTTTTGAATTTCCAAAAGTTATAGATGTCAAATTGTGCATGCTTAATCTTTTGTTTACAATTCACCCATTGTTGTCAAAATGTTTCTAAAAATTAGGTACTTGTTTCCTCCATATCTCACCTGATTAATGCCTAATATGCCTATCTTTTATCTCGATAGCTTAGTATTTTTTCCCTTAACAGAACTATTGCTTCAAATTATTTTACGGTAAAACATAACGAATTACAAGTTTCTTTAGAAGTCTATTGATATTATACTTCAAATCACTAGAACAGGTAGTACGGTACAGTTTTTTTTCTTTGGCCTGTATGGAGATAAATTTGGACTTTATTAAATACCTTTGAAGCATATTTGTAAACTCTTGATGTTTTTCTGTTGTATAGCCAGGCATTGTCAAACATGAGCCATACATCATCAACATATTCCCAGGGATCCTTGTACATTCCTGAATCTAATTTTTTTCTGATGGTTGACAAGTCCATTGGTTTTTTAACTATTTCAAAGTAGTCCTGAAATAAATAAGAATATGTAATTTGTTATCATTTTTTTAATTAATATTTTAAGAAACAATAGAAAACTAAAAAATTCCTTGAAAAAATTTAGTTCACTATACAAGTTACTGAAACTTACAGGTATATGAAGAACAACAGGGTCTACAGGCTGCCTAAAAGGAAGAGATTCTGGATCTTGTTTGACAAGTTTTTCTAATGTTGGCATTAGAGCCTGCCTCAATTCATCTGGGTTGAATACTAAATTTAAAAAATTAAACATTCGTCATTTAAATTTTTCTTTTCATCAATTAATGTAAAGATATTAAGCTTGATATATTTTCAGTTTAGCAATGCCATGAAATAGATACTAAGTCCATAAAATTTTGCTTTAAACGTTTTATCTATTATAAGCGAAGAATTTATTCTACTCTTGCGAAAGAAATACTAGTTAACAAAGTTAATCATAAACCAAGGTTTAACTGTGCAAGTACTTTGAAAAATATTAAGTCAAATAAAGCAAGATTTCACAGTTACAGTTAGATTGTCATGTGTCTTCAAGTAAACAGAAATCAGATGTTGAAAACCTACCTTTTCTACATTTTGGTTTCGGTGTGACAGCTGCAGCATTATTAGAAGAATCCACAGATCCTAGTTTGTCTTCATTATTACTATTTTGAGAATTTTCATCGAGAGTATCCATTTTGGGACTAGATGCTTCATGTTCATCTTTTACAGAATTTATATCTGGTTTACAATCAGACTCTGTTTTGATCTCCATCTTTTCTTCTTTAATGTCATTTTCAGTTTTAATATCAGAAGATGGCTCAGTTTTCACTTCTGTTTTTGGAGTTGAGTTTATGGAAGACGTATTTGTGGAACTGAGTACAGGAACTATTGGTGCTACTACGGATGATAAATTTATTGTTGATGGTGAAGCCGCAGACAGTAGACTAGATAGATTTTGATTATTTTCTGATAATGTTGAATCTTTTACAATTGATTCTGACTTCATTGAATCATCTGCTCCTTGAGAATGATCATGCTAACAAAGAAATAGAAAAAACATTAAATACACAAATATTAACAAAGATTTAATACTAAATTTCAATAGAATTATCATTTAAAAAATCAAAGTATTTACATTAAGGTCTTTTGCAGAAACTTGGCCATTCTGTTGAGGTGGACGAGGCATGAGTATGATATTGGACTGATTTATCATAGATGGAGGGGCTGCAGGACCAGCTAACTGTGCCATCAAGCTTTGTTGTGAAGTTGGAACATGGCTTGAAACAACATCCATTCCATTGTTAACTGAATTTTGGATATTTCCTAACCGCTGATTAGCACCCATTAGAGAGTCATTTATTGAAATATTCAAATGGTTCTGAAGGGCCTGCTGATAAAAAATATTACAAGTCAAAATTAATAAAATTAGTATTATAACATCAAGAAAAAGCATTTCAATAATAAAACATCAATTAAAACTAAAGAAACATGATATTAAATGATCTTTCTAATAATAAATACATCTTCAATGCAATGCTAATGAGAATTAATTACTCAGCTGAAAATCTACTGCATATCATTGTAATATATATTTTAAAATCTTTTATATTATAATTATATTTATTAAATATGGAAGAATTAGTTAGCCATGTTTTTTCTGAAGCTGCACACTAATAAGATTAACCATGGTACTGTGCATGTATATGATGGTGTTATTTAATTTATATGACAAGCCAGATTCTGTGAAGAAACCCCTTACACCTGGTCTGGTTTCTGCCTTCTGGTTATTACATTATGGGATAAGTATGCAGAAGAGATATATATTTCTATAGATAAAAAGCAGTTCACTAAACTAATACACTGTCTATTAGATACACTCAGGCACGCCGAGAGGGGGGGGGGGCAGGCGGGGTCATTGCCAGGGGGCCCGCATCTGTAAGGGGGCCCGGCCGCCCCGACCATGTCAATTTTTTCACGATTCATTGTTTATTAAGGGGCTCGCAATGATGTCCTGCCCGGGGGCCCGTGTTGGCTCTCGGCACCCCAGGATACACTAGAATTGTGGCTTTTAATCTTACAGTCTGGGAGACTTTCCATCAGAGAAATCAAATTAAAACATAATAAAAAAAAAGAACTGTCTAGAAATTCTAACATGAGCTTTTGTATAAATGTTTAGGCTACAATAAAGTATAGGTTTCTTAGCAATAAATTAAGAATAAGGCATAAATATCTGTCAACTAAGGCCACTTTGCTATTGTTGCAAACATTCACCACCCATAATGAGAAAATTATTATCACGAAAAATGGAACAGCATGAGAGAGGTAATTTTAATATTTTTTTCGTGACTAAAAATTTGTAAAATAAATATCAAGTAAATATCAAGAAGGAAACAAAATATTTTACAAATTGAAAAATATATCTATGATCAGCATTTAGCTTTAAAGTTAAATATAAAATAAAACAAAATTAAAAACATACCTGAGAACCTTGGGACTGAGAATTGAGCTGTTGATGAAGCATCTGCTGCTGTACACTACTAGGTCCATCTGATAAAAAAAGTTCCAATAAAATTAATTATAATTTAGGATGCTTAATAATTTAATCACAGCAAAATTAACTTTTGTTGTATTTGAAATTCTGTAATTCTCTTTAAAAAAAAGCTGAATTTTTATAATTCTATATCTGAAGTAAAAATGAATAGCAAGGTTAAATGCCCTGCTAAACATACTTTGTTGATTTTGTCTTATTTGTCCAGGTATAGAGGGAACTGTAGCATTGGGCACATTCTGCTGAGTTCTCATTCTTTGAATTCGCTTTTCTTCCAGCTCTTTCTGAATTTTGTAGATTTTTTCAGCTAAAAGGTGATAATATTCTCCCTAAATAAAAAAAAAGTTAAGTTAGTAATAAGGCAAGTCTAAGACAAATCATTACTGAAATGAAGGAAAAAACTTTTAAGTGTTAAGAATTGGGTTATTTAACATTTAATTAGAAAGCATTAAACACAGCTCTCACAGAGGAGAGGATGACACAGAAGAAAGAACTGTGGTTAGTGGCCTATAATCTGATAAAAGAGTGATTGTCTTAAGTAAACACTGCACCAGATTTAGTTTTAAAAATTGTATTTTTTATATGTGAAATTGTTAAGATGCAAGTGAAATTGTGAAGATACAACAAGATTTGACAGCCATACAGGTTATTTAATAGATATTTACTCTGTTATTTGCAGTTTCATACATATTTCCTTCAACCATTCTGGCATATGCAACAAGATTTTTCATTCTACTATCAGTATCACGTAATGCAGCTGGACCAGGTGTGGGAAAAAAAGCTTGTACTCTGTGATAAAAATTCATTTATAAATAATTGAGTACAAACTTTTATGGAAAAACTAATGGGTGAAATAATAGGTTAATAGATATTACAACCCTAAATACTTATTATTGCTTACAATTTATGCACTAAATGATTCCTCAAATCTTGCGTAACCTGATCATGCCAATCTTTTCTATTACTAGAAGGGTTAGATTTTACATAGTCTGGTGCATTCCCCATAGCAGCTGCTGCAGCTGTTGAAGATGCCAGTTGGGGACCACTCTGTTGTTGAATATTCTGTGGTCCTTGCACAACTGGTATGTTAGTCAAAAGATTACCCATATGACTAGTGGCTGTCTGATTAGGCAGAGCTTTTGGCACTTGTTGGTTTGACATAACTGGTTCGTTCATTGGGGCTGCAAAAAAGGAATATTGATTTAAAGCAAAAAGAGAAAGGAATAGATACACACATAAAAAGTAATATTAATAATATGATAATTCCAAGTTAATTTTTTTTCTACGCAAGACTAAACATAAAAAAGATAGTTAAAAATATGATTTTTATAACTCTTTACGTCTCGTAGTCGCCGCCTCTACCGATAGCGTCTCGTAGACTCGTAGGCAGTATTGCCACTCAAAAAATATGAAAAACCCACGTTGGGACCCTTAAAAAAACCAAGAAAACCCAAGGTCATTCTCTTCCCTCTCCCCCCCCCCCCCCATTGTTGTTAATTAAAAAAAGGTAACATAAAGCAGTAGTATATAATATAATGTAATTGAATCGCGTGTTGTTGTTTTATCCAAAAAAATATTTTTTTTTGTTTTTTCAAACAAATTAAAAAAAATATTGAGAATTCTAAAAAAAAAAAATGTTTTCTATTTAATGTGTTTATATATTATGGCTCAACTTTCTACAGCTAAGTCCAAGTTTTCTCGACTCACAAATATCGTACAGCTGATATAAAAACTGTTTAACCTTGTCTCGACATGAGTGGTTTGTAAAAGATAATTACAACAAGCCCACTAACTCCCCCCCTCCCCGGGTCTGGGACAGCGTTATGTGACACTTTTGTGTTATTGAGATTAAACACAGGACATACGATACTTTCGGATAAACTCTAACCCCATGAGTCCCCAAGTACATTCCGGTACAACACTTTCTCTCTACCCTCGCCTGTCGCCTCACACCTAATGGTGTCAGTTTACATGTCGGGATGTTTCTAGGCCCTACGTTCAGTTGTTCCCCCTTTCCCCCACCAAAAATGACCCAGATTAAAGGGGGGGGGCACTTTACAATAGAGAAAAAAACAAAAAAAAACCAAGATTTACAGCCGAAAACCCCATTTCCAAAGTTAGTGTCCGAAAACCCAACATCTTGTGGAGAAAACCCAAAGAGTGGCAACACTGATCGTAGGCAGTGTTGCCACTCTAAAAATATGAAAAACCCACGTTGGGACCCTTAAAAAAACCAAGGTCATTCTCCCTCACACATAAAGCAGTAGTATATAATGTAATGTAAATGAATCGCGTGTTGTTGTTTTTGTATCCAAAAAATTTTATTTTCTTTTGTTTTTTGAAACTAATTAAAAAAATATTGGGAATTCTAAAAAAAAAATGTTTTCTATTTAATGTGTTTGTATATTATGGCTCAACTTTCTACAGCTAAGTCCAAGTTTTCTCGACTCACAAAAATCGTACAGCTGATATAAAAACTGTTTAACCCTTGTCTCGACATGAGTGGTTTGTAAAAGATAATTACAACAAGCCCACTAACCTCCCCCCCCCCCCACCCCCGGGGTTTGGGACAGCTTTATGTGACACTTTTGTGTTATTGAGATGAGACTTAACACAGGACATACGATACTTTCGGAAAAACTCTAACCCCTTGAGTCCCCAAGTACATTCTGGTGCAACACTTTCTCTCTACCCCAGGCCCGTGGCCAGGTCAAAGTAAGCAGGGGGGCACCAATACCCAGCAAGGGGGTACCTTCTCATTTTAGTTACTTGTTCTTTATTCTTTCCTCTTTTTAAGCGGAGGGCACTCCACACTTAGCGGGGCTGCTCTACCCTCGCCTGTCGCCTCACACCTAATGGTGTCAGTTTACCTGTCGGGATGTTTCTAGGCCCTACGTTCAGTTTTTCCCCCATTTCCCACCAAAAATGACCCAGATAAAGGGGGGGGGGCACTTTACAATAGAGAAAAAAACAAAACAAAAAAAACCCCAAGATTTACAGCCGAAAACCCAAGATCTTGTGAAAAAACCCAAGGAGTGGCATCACTGATCGTAGGCGCAGATCGCCGCTTTCTTTACTTGTTCCGCTACTTTTGATTCCGAGTTTCCTATAAACTACATTTAGATATAAAAGTTAACCTTCCTAAAAGAGCGGAAAACGAACTATTTTTGGGTGTTTACATTTTAAAAACTTTAAAAACATTGCGCTTTCCCATACCGCTGATTCTACCGCTGGCAACTTCGCCATGGAATCAATCACTATGCAGTGTCAGAATTTAATAATAATGCGAATTTCCGGAAGTACGTACGTTTTATTATTAATGCTTGTCGGGTTTTTCGGCTAAATTGATTTTGTGATAGTTGTTTATGATCTATAAAATGTTAATCTTAGGAACTTGAAAAGTTAGCGAAGATGATCGGAATTAATTTATTTCACAAGTTTTACTATTTATTTCATGATCTAGAATGATATACAGTTTAGAGCTTTATTTAATATTGAATCAGTTGAGATATTGGGTGATGAAAGCAGTACACAGACGATGATCGGGATATTGCTAACATTACTAACAACTAAAGACTTTTACTGACTCTTAGATAGGTACTTTGATAAAAAAAATTCATAATTGTTATATCAAACTAAAACTAGTGTATATGGATAGATCTTGTTGAGTACATTCAAATAACACCTCATTTGTGATTATATCTTAATTAGAAGCGAAGTTATGATTTTTTTTAGTGACTTTTTTTTTTTACTAAAGGCTATATAAGAAAACTTGTGACCGAAATTTTCAAAATTTTACTTAAAATTATCATAACCGATGATAACTTAAAGGCTTTTCATTATATTAACTAAAAAACTTCACCATAGCTTAATTAACAAATGTAGATGTTAATGGTAGGGACTGATAATAAATAAACTTTGGTATGTTGACATAAAAAAAATTCGTTTCAACATGTCGTAATACATTAAAATTTGAAGTTGATAGACGACATATTTTATAACTCATAAACTATTTAAGCTAGAAGCACTATCTTTTGTAATATTACAGTGTGATACATATACTTCATTTTAAATACAAAAAGATAATTATATTAGGCATATTTTTTAAATAAAAAAATTTTAATGCAATATATTTTACTCAAAGTCCAAAATTTGAAAGATGTCAAATGTCATAACTTGAAAACTATCCAAGTTAGAAACACCATCTTTTGTAATAATACAGTTTGATACATATACCTATTTTGAATGTATAATATATAATTGCATGTGATGGCCTTAAAAGCTTATTTTTGCCTGGGACGTCCGAATGTCCTTTGCCTAAGGTCCTTATGGCCCCCCAATGAACTTCCCATAATGTAAAAAACAAACCTCTGGTTTCTTAGTTGTTAGATAGTTGATAATGTTTATTTATTTATAATTTGTATTAACGAGATGTTTGTGTTTTCTCCCCGAACAGGCCAAAGGCAACCTTTGTACCAGTCCTCACAACAAAACGCAGTACAACACAGGGGTGACCTGTATGACTACACCAAGTTCTCCACCCCCTCATCCCGTTAGCCCACAGAGCACACCAGCACTATTTAACTTCACTGCATTACCATCACCTTCCTCATCTATCGCCTGTCAAGCATGCTTCATCTCTTCAAACGGCACCTCACTTATCTGGCACAACCGCCCACGTCCAAGCTGGTTCCGGCGGTGAGTGTCTAAGCTCGCCATTGGCTCATCATTAGAACGATTGAACGGTCCCATACGACTTACCCCTCGCAGTGGCCAGCCCACTCCAATCTTTCTCACTGCCGCATTTCACTACGGACGATGACGAAACAGCACATCCGGAAGTTACATCGTCAATCACGAGGACGCTTCCTTTGACAAATTGGTGGTCAAAGATCTGGTCGTGTGAAGTCTAGATGAAAACTGCAGCAGTGAAATAAACTAAAAAAATATATATATGCAGGCTGATGAGTTGTTCAAATACTTCACTACTCATAGTAAACGTAATAAATGACGGGTTTTAAAGAACATTATTCTAATTGTGACCCAATCTGCTGTTAGAACCACATGCAGCTCGAAGGCGTCTACCATAAAACTCTTGCGTGCCCACCCAACACATGCCATGATATTCGTTGCTTTATCTTCCACTGATGATAAGTAATTAGATTGCTGCCAGTTTGAATATTCAGCCAGCGTCTATTATAATGGTCAAGATCGAATTGGTGTTGTTTTTTTCAACCGATGATATACAAGTAGATTGTTGCCAATTTGAATGTTCAGCCAGCGTCTATTTGTATGGTCAAGATGACTGAAATTGACATTTTAATTTACTTCCAGGCTTCATAGATAAATAGCTTCTGTTTGTTTTTTTTTATTGTTTTGTTTTTTGTAATGTTGTATAGCCTAATAATGATCACAACATATTTTAGTTTAAAATAATTATATAAATGACAACTTATCTCATGCCCTTTATTTCAAACAATCAGTTTGTATTCTTAATACGAGGCCATATATGCGTTGATTTGATTGTTATTTGATTAATAAATTATATTTAAAACTTAATATGTACTTCGGTGATTCATTGTTTTTCTAGCCAGGAACATTTGGCCTTTTATGTAAATGACTCCAATGCATGCTGTCACCTGATATGTTATGCTGTGGATTAGGGCTAAACTCCCACTGGGTCCAGTCATCTACGTACGCCTTCTGTGGTTACTCGTTACCATGGAGATGAAAGAAGGGCCGTCTAGTTATCATCCTTTCATGAATTTTACAACAACAAAAAAAAAAAAACATTTTTGTGTTTACATTTGGAAAGAAAATGCAAATTTGACAATAAAAACTATTAATGTGAACAACACTGGTATAAAAGTATTAATGTGAACAACACTGGTATAAAAGTATTAATGTGAACAACACTGGTATAAAAGTATTCATGTGAACAACACTGGTATAAAATTATTAATGTGAACAACACTGGTATAAAAGTATTAATGTGAACAACACTGGTATAAAAGTATTAATGTGAACAACACTGGTATAAAAGTATTAATGTGAACAACACTGGTATAAAAGTATTAATGTGAACAACACTGGTATAAAAGTATTCCTGTTAATCTTTATTATTGAAAGAAATCAATCTCAACATCCTAAAATCAATTATTGTGACTTCCGGCCCATGCGATGCGAGTTATCTCTGGGGCCGTCCATAAAGTACGTCAAGCTATTTTTGACCCCCCCCCCCCCCCAAAGTACGTCACATTTTCAAAAAAAAATTTAATTAACAACTAAGTTAAATTTAATCGAAAAATTAAAACGCACTTCAATATTAAAAGAACTATCAGATTATTATATGACTTTACTAGTAAAATAACTAATTTCCAACAGTTGTCACAGTTATTCTTTTAAACAGTAACTCAATCAGTTGAATTTGAAAAAAAGGAAACAGAACAATGCAAAACAAAAAAAGACTAGATTAACAAATTTTGTGAGCAGCTCTCTTGCTATATAGAATATGTTTTAGTGGACCTGTGAATTATGTTAAATTAAAAAAATATTCATCCATCTATGGTGAAGTAAAGTGTTCATCCATAGTTACAACTGACATAAATCTTTCCCCATCATCGTTTCCTGGAAGAATAATTACAGACAGGTCAACTTCATCCTCATCTAGCCACGCAACATCCTCTGAATGTGCATTTTTCATTCTGCCAATAATTGCCTTCTAACAGCGATTCTCAAAGGACGGAGGCGTTTAGGCTATCTGAGTTGATTCTGGAAATTTTGGGTTGTCACATTCTCCTGCGCCAGAGCTCTGTGTTGTTCTGTATGTTTCTTCAACATTGTTTGTAAGGCAAAGTTTAAGTGACACACTTTGCAAATTAGATCATGTAAGCTGGTCTGCAAAGATGGACGATAAAGATCATATGGTTGTACTTTAAAAACTCCTGTTGATCTTGGCATACTGTCATCAAATTTGAGAGTTTGTGCCACAAACAATGAAGAAAATTTATGAGCATCGGCATCTGCTCTTTCTGAAGCTCTGAGTCCATCAGTTCATGGCCGTTTTGAGGTCATCGTAGGCCCTAGGCACTTTCAAAGTCGTAGGCCCTCCCCGTCTTCATTTTAAATATTTTTCAAGAATGTACCCGCACTTCTTTGCGATTTGAAATCTAAATAAAATTTTGAGGACGTCATATGTGACTTTGCTAAGACAACGAGCCGAAAAGTTTACATACTGTAGCCTAATTTACAGATCTGCAGCTTGACGTGCTCATCTCACACGGTTATACATAGGCTAGTTTAATACAAAAATTATTTGATTTTATTGGCATTATGAACTTGTTTTCACTTTATGTTCTGGCTTTCTTAGGCCATTGAAATAAATGTAGGCCCTGGGAACTGTGCCTAGCAGGCCCGGTTTAACCGCTAGGCAGGACTAGGCGGCCGCCTAGGGCGGCAAAAATTCTGGGGCGGCAGCCGTGGTAGTAAAAGACGTAAAAATAGAAATATTAAAAAAATTGACGTCCTTTAGTAATAAATGGATTGAATAATATTTTAGTGCTAAGAGTTTATTAATATTGAAATTCTTAATATATTTCACTAAATAAAAGGACAAAACGTCATATTAGAAATTAAAATAATCTGGTTTTATAAAAGAAATCAGAAAACAACGCGAGTTGTCGAACGTGGTTGAATACGTCATGCATGCTTTGACGTATTCGGGAAAACCACAAACGCAACACATCTATCTATAAATATATAGGATTGCATCTTGCAGGCTGCTGCTGTTGTTCAGCATGGTTGGATGAAGAAGAGAATTTTATATATAGGTATTAAAAAAATAAATTAAATAATTGAAAATTAATTGTCGTAAGTTACTCGACTGCCAACTTATACTGCAGGTAAGATATTTATTTTTCTTATGTAAATACTATAGAACAGCGTTATATTTCAAATCATTTGATTTGGGGAGAAATTTGACAATGTAAAGAAACTGCTGTCTGTGATCTCCGCTTAAACAACGTGTTTTCAAATGCGGTCAATCTGTGTCTTTTGAACTTAAAAAGCACTTAAAAATAACGTCGGTGATAGATCTCATTTTAAAAGACGTTGCTTAAGTGGACTGTGAAGATTAAAGTTAGTCAATAGCAGGGGTTAACGCTTCGCCTTTTGCCCGAGTCCAATTATTTAACATTGGAAGATATTTTGCAAATGGCCGACGTTCAAATGTGAACGATTATGTAAATATGTAAACGACCGTTAATGACGTCATGCCACTGTCATCGCTATTTGGAAAAATGGGCGTGTTTCTATTGCATAAGACAATAGAGAAACATTTCATCTAGTAATATTATATATAGACGTCATTGCTTAATTGTCATTTGAAAGTTTAGTCCTCAGATATTTAGTCCTAAATTTGTAAATGTAAATTGTAATTATTTTATTTTTCAAGAATGTATTACAAATTTTGAAAAATAATGAACCACAATAAAATTCGATCTTGTAGTTTCCATGGTTTTTTTAACCCACCATGGCAGAGAGAAAACGACTGTCTGGTGCACAGTATCGTAAAAGACGGGTTGAAAAAGAAAAAAAATGTAACAAAACAAGGAGAATCGTTGTTAAAGTATCTGTGTACATCGCACAGAGATGAAGATGGTCCAGATCGATCAGATGAGTTAAAAAATCAAACCGAAGCAGACAAGGAAGCGGAGGAATCCGAGATTACAGTATCAGAAGAGTTTGAATCACAAAATGAAATGCACGTTACGTACCAAGAAACAAAATCTGAAGGTCAAGAAATAGATAATTTCAATGGTGTATATGTTAATTTTGGCGATCCTGCTGCTTGGACCGAAATTGGTGATCATATGAGACAGATTTTGATAGCACATGGACCAGAACAAGTTGAGCAGTTTGATTTTCCTAAAGATAGTTTGCAACGAAAATTCTCAAAAAATCATTACAACCGCAGGCTTGTCAATGGAGAAGAAATTCACAGATGCTGGCTGCAGTATTCTGTAAGTAATGACTCTGTTTATTGTTTCTGCTGCAAGCTGTTTACCACTACCCGTAGCGTAGGTGCGTCATCTCTTTCTGATAGAGGTTCAATTGATTGGAAAAACATGTCAGCAATTCTATCAGGGCATGAGAAAAGCAGTGAGCATCAACGAATTTTCATTCATGGAAGGAACTTGAGCTGAGACTGCGACAAATGAAAACAATTGATGCCGAACACATGCGTCTCACTAAAAAAGAAGAACAGTATTGGCAGCAAATCTTGAGACGGCTGATTGCTATAGTTAGAGTTCTTGGTATGCAAAATCTTGCTTTTCGTGGGACATATGATAAACTTAACACTTCTGATAACGGTAACTTCCTGAAATTTGTGGAATTTCTAGCTTTGTTTGACCCACTTATGGATGAGCATCTCCGAAAGATTAAAGACAATGAGACCCATGTACATTACCTAGGCAAAGACATACAGAATGAATTGATTCAGTATTTATCCAATGCAATCAAACAAAAAATTCTGGCTTCTGCTCGTGATGCTAAGTACTTTTCAATAATTCTAGATTGCACACCAGATGCTGGTCATGTTGAACAAATGACCATGATCATTCGCTTTGTGGATGTGATTTCAAATCCAGAAAATGACACTGCGGCACCATCATCTGTAAAGGAACATTTCTTGGGTTTTGTGCCTCTAAAAGAGACAACTGGTGCTGGCATGACTGAAACTATTCTTAAGCAGTTAGAAGAGATGTCTTTATCTATCGAAAATTTACGCGGTCAATGCTATGACAATGGCAGCAATATGAAGGGAAAAGCCAATGGTGTCCAAAGAAGAATTTTAGATGTCAATCCACGAGCATTGTTTGTTCCTTGCACTGCACATATCTTGAATTAGGCTGTAAATGTTGCCGCAAAATGTTGCTTGGAAGCAACAACCTTCTTTGATCTAGTGCAACGTGTTTATACATTCTTTTCTGCATCAACTCGCCGTTGGGAAGTTTTAACTCGACATGTTTCTAATCTCACTGTTAAACCACTGAGTGAAACGAGATGGGAAATTCGAATTGATGCTTTAAAGCCTCTTCGTTATCAGCTTGGTGATATCTACGATGCTCTGGCAGATATTGCGGATGACACAAATTTAACAGGAGCATCTGGTAATACATCACGAACAGATGCGCGGGTTATTGCAAAAGCCATTTTTAGTTTTAAGTTTGTCGTTTCTCTGGTTGTGTGGTATGATGTGTTGTTTGAGATCAACATGAGTAGTAAAGAACTTCAAAAAAAAAGAATTAGATATACATGGCGCCATCAATCATCGGCTGAAACAAAGAAGTTTCTCGTAAACCGCAGAAATGACACAGAGTATGAGAAAACACTGGTAGATGCAGCTGAAATCGCAGTCAATTTAGAGATACCAGCACTTTTCGAACCCGAACCAACCCGTTTCAGAAAAAAGAAGAAACAATTTCCATATGAAAGAGATGACGAAGAACCCATTCATGATCCAAAAGACAAATTCAAAGTAAACTTTTACTTCGCTATTATTGACACAGCCATACAATCAGTTGATGAAAGGTTCACTCTCATTGCAAAAAATTAGTTCGGTGTTTGGTTTCCTGTATGATGTTCATAGTTTACAAAATAAAACTAGCAGGGAAGTTACGGAACATTGTTTGAATCTTGAGAAAGTTTTGCGACATGGCGACTCCAAGATATTGACGCATTTGATCTAAGCAGTGAACTGAAAGCCATTTCAAGACGAGTTGCAAGGTGTACATCGCCACAGGATGTACTAAACTTTATATTGAAAAATAATCTAACATATAGTGTACCCAATACTGTTATAGCTCTCCGAATCCTCTTGACACTTCCAGTTTCTGTGGCCAGTGGTGAGCGAAGCTTCTCAAAACTCAAACTGATAAAGACATATTTGAGAACGTCGATGCTACAAGAAAGACTTGTTGGATTAGCTACTGTGTCAATCGAACATGATATTGCTAGAGACATTGATCTGATGGAACTCGTTTCTACATTTTCTAAAGCAAAAGCAAGAAAAAAAAAGTTTTGAAATTTAATTATAGATTTATTTTATTGGCCTACGATTGTAGCATATAGCCATAAAACACAATTATACATGACATTGTATAGATTCTGTTGCAACTTAAATAGTTATTGAAATAAACGACAGCATAGTTTTCCTTCATGAAAGTTATAATATTACTTTAAATATTAGTTATTTTAGTTGCCTTTAGTAGGGGGCGGAGTGCAACAGGTTCGCCTAGGGCGGCAAATACTCTGGCGCCGGCCC